>SNQJ01S0025782.1:49889-73819 GCA_010110895.2 Picea sitchensis
TTCTCACCAATTATCTGACTTGCAGGATGATTCTTTTGAGTGATTATGGAGGAAAGGTTTGATATTGATTGTTGTCTTGACTCTTCTTGTCTGGGTGTCTCTTCTCCACCTGATTCATCATCTTCTTGTGACTCTGAGATTTTATGTTCTTCATCTTCATTATTCTCATCATCTTCTGCATTTGACTTGGTGCTTATTCTTTGTTGATCTTTTACAGGAGATTCTTCATCAATTCGAACTTCAATACATTCTACTAATTTATGCATTCTTTTTTAAATCATCTGTATCCCTTATTGTTCATTGCATATCCTAAGAATATACCTTCATCATCTCTACCATCAAATTTTTCCAAATGATCATCATTATTTTTTATGTAGAATTTACTTCCAAATACTTTGAAGTGCTTGATTGATGCAGGTCGACCAAACCACAACTCATATGGTGTTTTATCACAGTTTGGCCTTAGATGCGCTTTGTTTAGAATATGAATAGTCATGTGAACAGCCTCCACCCAGAAGGTTTGTGAAATGTCCCTTTCACTCATCATATCCCTTTCCATCTACTTAACTGATCTATTTTGGTGTTCTACAACTCCATTTTGTTGAGTACCTGGAATAGTATATTCTCTTTTAATTCCATGTTTGTCACAGAATTCTTTGAAATCTCTTGACAAAAATTCTCCTCCCCTATCTGAGGGAATTTCCTTTAACTTCCTTCCTGTCTAATTCTCAGTTAATGCCTTAAATGTTTTGAACTTCTCAAGTGCATCAGATTTTTCTCTCAGAAATGAAACCCATGTAAGTCTGGAGAATTCATCAATGACCAACATAAAGTAACATTCTCCTCCAGTTCCTTCCTTTTGTGATGGTCCACACAGATCCATATGAATAATTTGAAGTGGTTTCTCTGAAGATGTGAAACTCTTCGATTTGAATTAAGGACGAGTCAGCTTCCCCATTTGATAGGATTCACATACAGAATTATGAGGCTTAGATATTCTTGGAAGATCTTTCACAACACCTTCATTATTCATTTTGATAATATGTTCAAAATTTAGGTGTCCAAACCTTCTGTGCCATAACCAACTTTCATCAAATTTTCTTAAATGGCATTCCGCCTTATCTTCCTTCAAAACATAGACATTGTTTTCAGTTCTAACCCCTTTTGTAATCATCTCTCCTCTGTTCTCTATTTTTATTTTACAATCCTTAGCAGTGAAAGTGACTTCACATTCTCTGTCACACACCTGACTGACACTAAGAATATTATGCTTTAATCCATCAACAAATAATACATCTTGAGATTTGCCTCTTCCATTACTTAAGATTACTAGACCTTTACCTATGATCTTTCCTAGAGCATCATTTCCAAAAGTCACATTTCCTGATTTACTTTCTTTGAGAGATAAAAACTTACTTTTGTCACATGTCATATGCCTGGAGCATCCACTGTCAATATACCAGGGGTTATTTTGTCTTTGAGCTGACAACACTAATCCACATTTGTCATCTTCTTTCTTCTTCCAGTCCTTGACATTTTCATCTATGTGATTTGAATCTGGCTTATAGTTCTTTAAGTGATAGTCTACATCTTTATGTCCATAATTATGGTAGATGTAACATTTTGGTTCATTGAATAAGGGACCATAACGATTGTTATGCTTAACCTGTGTCTTTTTCCCAGCCATCACATGATTTGCAGTCTGTGGTTATTTGTTACTTGGTTGTCTCATTCTTTGTTGTGGCAGATATTTATTCCTTGGGTGTCTTGTTTGTTCATGTCTAAATCTTAAAGAACAATTTACAGCTTTGTGGCCAAAGTTAGAACAGTAAAAACAATATCCATAGAAAAAATCTTTGTACCTGGAAAATGGCTGTCTTCTTTGAGAAGGTTGATTTATTCCATGTTGATGATTTCCTTGAGCAGAGGGTGTATTATTTCTTTGTTCTACGGATTCAGATCTGGTACCTTTTTCTTCAATCCTCCTTGGCAATTGATTATCTTCCTTTTGTTTCTGCAAGTTTGTTGTTGTCAATGGTTGTAGAATTGACAAACTTGATGGATTCTTTGTTGCTTGGTTGACCACTACTTGATCCCTCTTCATAACCCAACCCAGTTTTCAACTTTGGATTCCTTTGTTGATTCAGAATGGTGGCTAATCCTTCTGAGGCTTTAATACTTGTCAGATTCTGATGATATAGGGCCTAAAATTTCTCTAGATATTTTCCGACAGACACTACTTCAGCTTCCAATTTTTCAACTTTTGTTTTGGCTTCCTTCAATTGTTGTTTGAGGATGTCTTCAATCTTCTTAGCTTGTTCTAACTTAACCTTCAATAGAGAAATTTCTTCAGATGGTTCATTGCATGTTTTCTCATACCTGAGCAGTAGCTGTTTTTGTTTTGTTTTGTTTTCTCTGAGTCTATCAATCTCTCCAATGGCACTGACAAGTTCTCCTTCAAGATCTACTACTACTTCACAATCAATGAACTCACTTCCTGTATCTTCAGTGTTTAGGTCTTCTAAATATATTAGCATGAATTCATTTATTTTTCTTTCAATAGAAGAGTCATTGTTTTCATCATCTGAAGGATCGTCATCATTGTTTACGCAAAGTATTTTCTTCTTAAAATTATTCTCTTTATAGACCTTCTTGTGTTTGTTCTTCTCTTCATTATCATATGTCTGATCCTTTCTTTTGTGAAGACACTTAGATGAAAAATTACCTATCTTACCACAGTTGAAACATTTGAAGAGCAGTTTACCTTTGTATTTGCCTGATCCTTTCGTTAGTTTGCTCACAAAATTTGCTTCAATCTCATCTATATCAGAGTCTGTGTTTTTCTTTGCTTTAAAGGATGCCTCTCTTGTAGTGGATTTACCTTTGGTGATTCTCATTTCATAAGCAATTTGGGTTCCAAGAAGTTGATCTAGTGTCAACATTTTGAGATTGGTTATTTCCTCTATAGCAGAGACCTTTGAGTTAAATCTATCAGGAAGAGATGTTAATATTTTATGGACTAGAAAAGATTCATCTATCATTTCACCTAGACCTTTCATAGTGTTGAAAAGTTCTTCTATACGTAAGAAGTACTTACTAATAGTTTCATCTTCATCCATCTTTAATTGCTCAAATTTCAGTTTGTGAGTCTAAATTTTTGTGTCTTTCACCTTTTCATTACTTATCATCTTGTCCCACATAAATTTTGTTGAATCATAGTGAATGACTTTGAAAAACTCGGCTTCTGCAAGTCCACTGAGGATGGCATTCATTTCTTTTGCATTAAAGCTAAACTCTAGCTTATCATCTTTTGAGGCCAAGACTACATGCTTCACATATCCAGTTTCAACGACATACCAAACATCGGCACCCAAAGACATTAAGTAAGTTCTCATTCTTTTTTTCCATAAGGCAAAGTTTTTTCCATCAAACAGAGGGGCTCTATTAGTTGAACTTCCTTCATGACTATTCATGTTCAATCTTATGGATCTACCTTTGATCAAAGGCACCATCTCTGATACCAATTGTTGGAAATATAACTGAGAGGGGAGGGTGAATCAATTATATATATAATCTTGAAAATTTTCTCATTCTTTTCTGAATCTTTCTAGATTATTATTTAATGAGTTGTTGATAACTTAACATGCATAGATATACAATATTTGATCAATTAAACAAAATACTCAGAGACACTAATTTTCATGAGGAAACCCATAAAGGGAGAAAACCTCTTCGTCTTAGGATGTCAATCAAGCTCCAACCTTCATGTACACCATAGTATTTGAGCACCAACTCAAATATGAGGCTACAACATCTGATAGCAAGCTACAACTTGCAGCGAGCACCAACTCTCAGATTTCTCTAGCACTAACTAGATGGAAGCACCAACTCCCAGGCTTCTCTAGCACCAACTAGATGGAAACACCAACTCCCAGAATATCTTCTAGCACCAACTAGAATTTAGAGGACTACAATCCTCCCTAGCACCACCCTACCACCCTTATTGAATCTTACAAAACTTACTTACTTGATCTCTCTGATCTAATCTATTATAGCTCAATGTTTCCTCTACCTTCTTCAACTTCTATGCTTTGTTCCACTTCTGCGTATTTCTTCTTCTATGCTCTTCGAATCCATTGCACTCTTCTTTGTCTATGCTCTGCTCTTTCTCCTCCTGCGCACCACTGCATTTCTGTTCAATTGTTCTTATGGGTTTTATGCTCTGTGCTCCCTCTGAATTCTATGCACTGCGCCTCTTCTGTGCTCTTCAGTTTCTCCACTCAGTCACCTTCTACCCACATGAATAATTTTGAAAAATTTCCTTCTCTTCTCTGTTCTACATCTCTTTATCACACCAAGTTGTCTACCAGATAATGCACTCAACTCTTCGTCTTCTCTGGCGGTTATGCTTAGTTTGTTCGTCATCACTGGTCATTATACTGAGATTCTTTGGATTCTCTGGCAGTTATAGTCAGTCATTTTTTGTCAGTTACAGGAGGTCCTAGTGAAGAAGCTCCTTGCGAACTTCACCCGCGCGAACTAGCACCAGGTGACATTTTCTCTCCACATGACCACTCGCTATGACCACTTTCCAACCACAAAGGCACTTCGCGACTTCGCACATTGGAGATTCTGCTACAAGTCACCCCGACTCTATGCTTGCCAGATCAACGGTCCATATCTCTCCTTTTCGCACTTCGGGACTTTGCGTTTCGCGAACTCACAAGTTAGCTCTCCTCCTTTCTCCTGTTTCCCGAACTTGTGCTTGTGTCAAATCGACGAACCATGACATTCCTCGATCCAATGGTCTAGATCTCATTGGGACTTTGTGTTTCAGGACTTTGGAGATGGCCCCCACTCTCTTTTATGAATCAGTGAAACACTGATCTCTCGCCATGTTTCCTTCCAGATCCAATGGCCTACATTTGAATCACTCTTCGTGACTTCATGCTTCAGAGGTTTTCAGTTATTCTCCTTGCAAATATTCCGAAGTCTGAATCTTCGAACTCCCATCGCTGCTTTCTTGTTTTCCATCGTCGATGTTGTTCTTGCCAAGCCTAGGATCATCGATTCCGAAAAGGTACTGGGGATTGGCGATCGGGGATGAACTTATCGCGCATTCTCCTTTGGGTTAGCGTCTTCAAAAACATGCCGATACCAAAACACTTCAGGGATCGGTGATCGAGGAAAACTCCTTAGCGTGTTCACAATGTTCATCGTGATTAGGTTTTCTCCGAATCTTCAAACTCTCATCGTTGCTTTCTTGTTTTCCATTGTCGTTGTTGTTCTTTCCATCAATGACAAGCACACTCTTCCTATAATCATGCCAATAAAAATAACTTTTGAATAATCATATCTCGTCTCCCTCGATTCCCTCTCCAAATCAGGTGTTTCCCTTGTTAGTGCCTTAATACCCATTGAATATCTATCTATATTGTCGCTATGCGTCTGTAACATCTTTGTTTTTCATTCGTCTATTCCTATCACATATACTACATATCTGTACCAGTTACCTTGTATGTAGCATGATATGTCTTCATTATTGTTTGTGATGTATCCTTGCATTATAAAGAACCATGAATTACCCTACCTCTCCACTTTTGAACATGTCTTCTAACTTTTCCGCTACGTGGATTTGAGCAAGGAATCATTCCCTTAGTGTCAAATTTAAATAGGACATAGTCATACCCTAAAGATAATGGTTCTCCTATCCATTAATATACACGGTCTCCAATATAACGATGATGTGAGCAATAGGGACAACAACACAACTGGTATATTGTGAGTTGTTACATGTTTGTAATTGTAAACCATCCCAGGTTTCTTTTCAAGGGACTCAATTTATTAATTACAAGAATGTATAAAAGTGGGGTTCATTCGCCTTGAGATTGTAGTTTCCAAACATATAATAGTCCTTTTACTTTACTATGCACATTATGCATTGTAATATATTAAATCACTATATTAAAAACTTTTGAGCTCGGAAAAGCACCCAACAAAGAACAAACTCAAACTATCAGAACTAGGGGGCTATGTGACATTTTTAGAACCAAGATTTCCTTTTTATATCAAGGGTAATTATGGCATATGGTTTCATGATCTTAGTGCATCATATAGGCATCTAGTTAACATGAATTCCCAAAACATTCCTTCAACAGTACATACATTAATTTCCTTTACGGAAGGAATACTCACTTTGGAGGAGAATGATGTCCCATTCTTTAGGGTCACTCGCAGGATGGACCATTTGTTTTTGTTTTTTTTTGTCTAAATTAGATTCATTTAATTTATCATCCTCCTTGTGTGAAATAATAAAATTTATGAACTCCATGGCCTCGAAGAATATTCCTTTTCCACGAATCCTATGATGTTCCCATGATTCATCCGCGAGTCCAAGCTTCATCTCAGTATCCTTGAAATCCAAACTTCATCTATTCTCATGTTGTGCGCTCACACTATATTTCTCCATGCCCATGCCCATGCCCATGCCTCCAAAACTGTAAGACACGATGAATCTACATAATTGAATAAAAATTCCTTCCTCTGAATGAATGAAAGGAATGAGGAGATCAAATTCTTCATGAAACCAAAGGTGAAAACAACACAAAAAGAAAAAGGGAAGAGATGATAAGGTTGATTGGTATTGTTATTGTGTAAAATTTGGTAAAAAATATGATGACATATTGATCGATTGTTTTTCTTCTCAGACACAGAAGAGGAGAGATGAGTTGTAATGGTAGGCAAGTCTTAAGAGGATTAAAAGTAGGGCTCAATTTCCCTCTCCTGTTAGAAAATGATGACGTATGGATTCAACTCTTTTATATAGTTTCACTAATCTTGTGGCCAACCGATCCCTCATTTTCCAAAATGCTATTATATTATTTTTAGTGTCGTTGTTTTCCCACCCCCTCACATACACATAACCCCAAAAAACAACAACCACCTAACCATTTCACTTTAATTAAAATTGTATTTTCTATTAATAGTAGATTTATTAAAGTGGTATTGTGTTGATATGCATGGTCCTCTTTAGTGGAGAAATTAATGCAACACTTTATTTCAAAATTCTCGAAGGTATCAAAATAGTTATTTTTTGGTCATTAGAAATGTAATGTCTTGTAAGGCATATCAACATCATTTGATTTGTTGTACTTTTGGAATTATATACTCATTATGATACTCATTAGTTATATAATGTTTTAAAAAGGATTCTCAAAATAATATCCCCATTGACTTATTATATTATACCTGCGATAGACATGGTATATATTAATGAGTTTGGGAATTTTCCAAATCTTGTTTACAATACTTCAAAGTTTGACGAAAGCTTGGAAAACCATTACATTCATTTTGGTATCACTGAATTTATGTTTCTCTTTACTCTTCTTATTTCATATAATATATATCTCCAAGCAAGTGAGAACAACGACATCTTCTCCAAAGGAATGTACCAATACTAATACATATCTCCAAGCAAGTGAGAACTAATACATATTTCCAAGCAAGTGAGAACAATGGCGTATTTTCCAAAGGAATGTACCAATACTAAAGTGTGATCAATATTATAATAAGTGTGATCAATATTATAATGGAGAGTACACCAGAATTGATCTTAAAATTTCTCACAGTCCCTTGCAAAAATATCAAAGTTTCAGTTCCAGTGGCATTGCCTCAATAATTGATAGAGGTGCAAGAACCCATGATGATGATGCATAGAGACCAAACATAAAACACCTTCAGCTGCATATGAAGTAACAACCATTGCAACTTTTTTTGCTTTAGTTTGACTAAATGCACTTTTCTTGTTTTCTAAGTGCACAGGTTGTTGGACTACAAATTGATTTCCTCTCCTACAATTGGCAGGGACTTGCTACCTTTTACAACTATCCTTGTTTTCTTTTAACCCCATCTCAAATTAACTTGTAATAGATTTGATGTAATGAACTATTGAAAAGTTGTGGGAAGTTAGAAAGCCTTTCCCATATACTTTATTGAATGCATAACAGAATATACTTGAACTAGTGTACAATTGAAAGAACAGTCAAAAGAAATTATTCAATTTTTGTAGTCATTAAAGCTTAGACAATCAAGATATTTTCTTAAATATTTCTCATTTTACATACTTTCTTGCAAATAAAAATCCAAACTAGACTCCTTTGGGGGATTCCAGAGTTGACATAAAATTTATGTAATGTAGACAAGAAGCATATTGATTCATTCAAATTTCTACACCCCATCAATGCAAAGTCATGTGGAAAGTTGCTTCAACAGTTCTCTCCATGTTCTACAAACTCTTCACAATTGTCAAATCATTTATTTATACTTGCATGTTTCATTTGTTTATAATATTATATTTTCTAATTCAGCAGGTATATGATACAATGTAGCCTTGTTTCAAGTTGTATTCATCTTGAGTTGAAATGGATAAACGAATATTTTAAATAAGAGCTACATGATGATAATGTTTTTGTTCCTTAACGTTTAAGTAAACACTTAAACACAACGGTAAAGAGTTAAAAGTTGTTTTGTGTAAAGATAGAATTTATTTTGTTGCAAATGTGTGATCAGTGATACAGAGTTGGATTGTAAAAAGTGAAGATGACATTGAACTTAGCAAAGAATAATTTAACGGCATATTGTCTCATCACAATTCAAGCACAAGAATCTATATGTGACAAGTATTTCTTGAGTGCCTTGTATTTTTTTTAACATGATTATGCACGTACCAAAATTATAAAAAATTGTTACTCAAAAGCATTGACCATAAGTGTCAAAATATTTAAAAACAAAGAGATCAAACAAAATCAAATTCAAGGTATTTGCTAGCATAGTTGTACAATGAGATATTTACTTTGTTCTCTATATTTCAATACCACATATACATGTATATTCATAGAAAATTTGTTACTCAAAAACATTGATTATAAGTGTCAAAATATTTAAAAACAAAGGCATCAAATAAAATTAAGTTCAAGATCTTTGCTAGTATAGTTGTACAATGAGATATTTACTGCGTGTTCTATATTTCAATATCACATGTAAATGTATATGCATATAACTATGACATGGAAAAAATATTTAGAAATGAAGACACACATCTTACGTTTCTAGCTCAAAATTGGTTGAAGGAAATCCATCCATGATAGAGAAAGAGGTATACTCCATTAGATTTCCAATCCTTGACCCATTCTTGACAAAACCCCACATATAATGCTAAAAAATGTGTGCAAGTTTCATAACCCAAGTTCATGTGATATTAAAGAATACCCCTAAATTCACTAGATATATAAATACCTCCCAAAATCCTTTTGTTGAACCCCTTCCCAACACATGTTTATAATAATAAAAAACCATGTTTTTACTAGATACCCCATTTTATCCCATCCAATACCTATAAACCCCCTACCCAACATCCCCCCAATACTTGCAATACATTGACTTTATTTTAAACCCCCCTTTATTCAAATGAACATGATCCCCCCAGTACCTACAATATATTGACTTTATTTTTCACAATTGTAAACTTGCCTTTATGAATGAACACGATAAGATATTAGTTAACAAAGGATAACCCTAGTGGTGAAAACATCTCACTGTTAGGGCTTAAGGACCATTCCATATCTCTACTAGCATGGTACTTTCCTTCAAGTGTGTGACCTGTAATTAAGATAGCCACTCTTCCCTCTATGTGGTGGGATAAATGTATCAACACCAAGTTCGAAGACTTGCCTAAAGAATGGAATTCTAAATTGGAAAAAATCTCATTTTTGGACAAAGTAGCTCTACAATGTCCATCTAAGATAATAATGGATTTCTAAATTGAAAAAAAATATCATTTTTAGACTGAGTAGCTCTACAATGTCCATCTAAGATACACGTTATAAAAATTATTATGCTAAACTAGATGTATGTTGCAATTAACATGCACTTTCTCTACTTGCATTAATGGGCATGGAAATGTTAGTTAATTGTAAGGATGACAATTTATGCACTCTTTGGAAGAATCACATTTGTATTTTTACATCATATAAACATATCTTTATATATATATATATATATATATATTCTAACCCTCTTTAACACTATGAATGAATTCACAAGTAAAATCATACCATTCAATTTTTTATTTTTTTATTTTGTTAAACCCTCGTTACACTTTGTATGTAAATTAAGTGAAATGTAAAATCATACCATCCCATTTTTTATTTTTGTTATAATGCAATTTTTCAAAAATTAAAAATTTTATTTAGAAATAAATAAAATACAAAGGATAAAACAATAAAACCAAAAAACATCCATTTGAATCTGATCAGAAATATATTACAAAGAATTAGTGAAGCACCTCATCTTCTCTAAGGCAAATGGAAACTTAGAATTAAAGTAGATTTTTGACATCTTCTAGGTAAATGGAAACTTAGAATTAAAGTAGATTTTTGACATCTTCTAGGAAAGAACTATTTTACAAATAATCTACAATGTTTATTCTTCTCTCTAGTAAATGCTTACTCAAAACTATAGATTGCAAATGTGAGAAGTAATCAAAAAATCAACAAACACCAAAAATCTATGGAACACCCCCTTTCGTTTCAAAATCCATGAAAACACTTTTAAGGGAATAATGCAATGCACTATCAACTCGTGAATCTGAACATTTTTTATTATGCTGCCCAGGTTCTAGAACATTTGTTACTATGATGCGGAGTGCATATTGTAAAGAAAAATGAGTCGCAGAGGAAGAAATTTTACATTGGGCGGTAGTAGTGGAGGAAGGAATGGAGAAGGGAATGTTTACTTCAGGTTGTATTACCGTTAAATTTATGTTAGCCTTCAAATTTTTACGATAAAAGTTTTTTTTCCCTTCCCTTTCATTTCATTCCCCGTAATAAAAATTTATAATTTTATTTAAAATAATATTAAAAATTGAATTTTAAATTACATTAAACTGTATATGTACTTTATAAATATATATGTAAATGTTTTCTATTTTAATATAAAATAATATTTAAATAACTTTTTCATAATTTTTTATTTCAATATTTATTTTTAGAGTTTTTTAACTTGTTAAATATCTAAAAAGTATTGAAGATATCTACATGATTATGTTATGATTTTTTAATGTTTTTGCATAAATAATTTATTATTTTCAAAAGAATAGAAAACTAATGTTTGGTTTATGATGGATACCTCAAACAATCACATAGTCTCTCTAATGGAGATATTGATGCTTTTAAGAGGTTTTTCACATAAGGGACGAGTTTAATGGATTTGACCATTATAAGGAAAGGAAAACATGTAAATTAGGCTCTAAATGAAGCTTTCAGGACTCGAGGGCCATGAACAAGAGTTTAAACCACCAAACATGCACTCTAAAGTGGGCACTCAACCTCCAAGAGGAATATGGTTGTTCCTATAATGCCTTGGATAGCAAGAGTGGTCTCAAGGCATTTCTAATGGGTGTGGAAGGAAACTAAGGCCCTTAGGTCTTAGATGAAGCTTATAGGGACTAAGGGCCCTGAATGAGGCCACAAACCATATAGCATGCCTTGTATAGGAGATTATTATTCTTAGAGTGGGACATGGGCACTAATATGATATTTTGTTCTCTAGGGATAGGTCTCAAACCATGGTTGAGGGAGAAATTGATTGAATTAGACCCTAAATTAATATTCTTGAGTTATCAAGACATGATCAAGGCCTTGAACCACAACATAGACCATTTAAAGTAGATCTTCATCATACCAGTGATATATGGATGCAATTAGGAGTTTTTGTGTAGTAGGGATGGGTTCCAAGGCATTGACCATAATCAAAGGAGGAAAATAAGGACCTTACATCATAAATGGATCTCTAGGGCTCATCACCTATCAACATGACCTTAAACCACAACATAATCCCTTTAGAGGGGATCTTTGGCCTCCAAGTGGAATATGGGTATGATTATGAGATATTGCATGCTAGGTATGAATCTTAAGGCATTGGCCATGGTCAAGGGAGGTCAATAAAGCAATTTGTCCCTAGATGAAGCCTTTATAGATCAAGGGCCATGAACAATACATACTCCACAAGACATTTCCTCTATAAGGGATAAGTGTCCTTCAAGTGAGAAATGGGTACCATTACGACATTTTATGCATTAAGGACGGTCTCAAGGCCTTAACCATGGTTGGGGGAGAATTCTTAAGAAATAAACACTAAATGGTGATTATTGGGCTAATAGGCAATGATCAAGGCCTTAAACTATAACACATGTCCTCTAAAAGGGATCTTTTGCATATGAGTGGGATAGCGGTGCTATTAGGAATTTTTGTCTAGTAGGGATGGGTATCAAGGCATTGGCCATGATTGGGGGAGGAAATTAAGGTTCATATCTAAATTTAATCAAGAAAATTTAAGTTTCATATCTAAACTTAATGAAGAACATGTGCACATTCATATCTAAACTTAATTAAGAACATACAAGTTAGAAATTTTCATTGAACTTTTAATAAAGTTTTTTAAACCCAAACAAAATCATTAACATAGTTTTGTTTGAAATAAAGAAAAATTGTGCATTGTCTTTACCATGATCTTGACCAAGCCTATACAAAATCAATGGATTTTTGAGAGATATAAATTCAAGTATTAATTATGTGTTTTGTTCACATTAATTATCTATTACAATGATGTGGATGTCATGAACTATAAATAGTTGACATCATTTCCTTAGGTTTTTGAGATGTATGTTGTTTTCTCTTCATAATAGTTGTTAAGCCCAACATTTGCAGTTAATGACTTAATCTTACTAATGCATTTCTAATGCCATTATAATTTACAACCACAACCAGTGACTAATTGTTTTCATGCTGTCTAGAGTCAAGAGTGGAGGCGAAGATAAGAAAGGAAATGACCTTATGTTGAGTGTGAAATCCAAACACATTAAGTATGGACACTAAATGTGATTCCAATTCACATATCCACAAGCATCAAACAATGCTCATAATGAATTCAGGTGAGGATTTAGAAAGACAAAGTGTTCAATATTCTTCTACTTCTCTTTTTTATTTGTGTTTTCTTTCTCATACAAAGGAATCGATAACCACATATCCTAGTATCCACTAGCTCATTACAAGTCAAGGGTTCAACTCCTATCACCACCACTATAAATCTCCCTAGCCTTAGTTAGAATTAGCACTAAAAGATGCACTTAGTGGGGGGTGAAGCTCCAAGTGGCAAGCACTTAATCCAGACCAAGTGGTCTATTTCTTTGACAAAGTGACCAATCTTCATTGGGAAGCTTTCATTAGCATGACACTTAAAATGGTGCATACACCAATACAATTGTAGGATTATATGGGCATGAGCTATGTGATGGATTTATTGTTGTGATGAGCCAAATAAAATAGAGATTATTTTACTCTTTAGATACCAACAATAAGTAATGTTATCCAACCGTTACCACTATAACCTCCAGGTGTGCCCACGATGCCCCTTACGCAACACACAAGGTAAGCCGGGGGGAATTGAGCTCGAAACCTTATGAAACTTCATTTTCACGACACTTGCCAATTGAGCTGCCCCCCGGGAACAATTTGTATGATAAAGTTACTGTGAACATCTCATTCTCATTTCATTGTTTGTAATAAAGAAAATTAAAATTTATAAATTTTTCATGCTATGGTTCCTTCTCGATACATTTAACAAATCAATAGAGACTGTTCGTTGTCAATAAGCCATCACATAAATCGGTAAATCTAAAAAGAATTTGGTATTTTTATTTTTAATTTTATGTAAAACATTTATATTTTTTCTTAAATAAATATTTAAAATATTTATGATTTTAATCTATTTTAATGATATATCTTCCGTTTTTAAAATTGTGATTCTATTCATTTAAATATATAGTCAAAATCATCAAACATTTAAACAAAATCTTTAATATATTAATAAATGTTTTTTTTTGTTTTTTTCTTTTTTATTCATTTTACATTGATTTTTTATTTTTTTTTGTAGATTCATTCATTGGAGGATGATGAAGACAAAGGATCAAAGCCTACGACTTCCTTTAAAGTATCCCGTAATATCTTTATCCTTTTTAGCTTATTCTACATTGCCTCGTCCAAATTAAATAATAAATTTCGCTCTAAAAACAAATTATAGTGTAGATTGGATCACCGTAACAATAATATATATTTTAATAGAAAATTGTAATCACTTAGAAATTTAAGTTTTTAGTTTTTTTATATTTTTAATTAGTTTTACCATATATGTAAAAAGTAAAAATGTAAATTGATTAAGCGAATTATTGTTTTTAGATTTTTGTGGTTGATTTTTTCAAATTTTTTACAATTAAAATCATATTTTCATGGACTTTTGTAATCCTTAAACTGGATTCATCTTAAAAAAATACAAATCTTCATAATAAATACACAAGATGAATCCGGATTCATCTTCAGAGATACTAATCTTCACAATAAATACACAAGATAAGGAACATATTGAAAATAAACTTGTCTGATAATTTAAAACCCTAAAATGAAACCCTAAAATATATATATATATATAATAATATATGCTAACCCTAAATTAAAACCATAAAGACAATATATAATAATAATAATATATCATAATATATATGATAAAATAAATAATAATGTAAATTAAAATTTAAAATACAATATATATTATATTTAAATAATACATGATATATTATATATTATAATGTATAATAAATCTACTTAAATTACATTACCCTTTGTACCATGCTAATAAATTAAAAACTATAGTTATAATATACTTGTAAAAGAGTTATAATAACAGAAACAGTTGAGATTTTTATTATAAAAGAGATTTTGTGCTAATGCACAATACATATGAGTACAAAATTTCCAAAAAGCTTATTTTTAGACAATGAGTGCAGCTCTGTGCTTTCTGACTATGGCTCTGCTTAAACTCTAAAGATGTATTGAAACTCTGCCACATCGCCATTGTCGCCTACTAGAATGACCTCTGGTTGTCTGATCGGTTCACGTCCCTTTTCTTCATCATTATCTGGTCGCACTTGCTCTTGGTTGTGGGCCATCCTTCCCAGTTGTGAAGAGCCTGAAATGACCCTGGATTCCACTGACTCGACTAGGCCCTCATTGTCTGGATGCTGCCATGGAAGGTTATCCATATGCTGATGGAGACTGGAAATATGCCCTGTATTCCTGTTAACTGCCCGTAGCACAATTGCCAACTCCTGGTGGCGTTGAATTTCCTGAACTTGCAATTGCTACTGAAGTTTTTCATTTCTTTCCCTTAAAGCCCTAGTTTCTGCTTGCAGGTCCCGGACTTGGGCCTGTAGTGCATCAATCGTGCAAGTATGGGAAGGACAGTCACCTTTGGATCGCCTCCACATCTTCATATACCGCAGAGCATTACCAAAGCTACCCCGCGGTTTTAGTCCAAGCACCATTTGCTTCTCAAATTCGTTAATTTGAATTCAAACTAACAACTTAACTTCAAGGGAGCCACACATGGGTTGCAATGTTATTAACATCAAGTCTACTCTGTTCCTTTTCCTTATCAAGTTTGGCAAGCCGATCAACTTCATTATTTTGGGATTGTAGTACATGAAAATAAAGTATATTTGAGAAAAAAATTTCTAATTCTTTTATTCAGGAGAGCATCACTTCATTAGAAAACTGAGTAGTTTTGATTATCCCTCTGAGCCCCTTAACTATCGATTCTGGATCACCAATGATCACGAGCTTTTGAATTTTTCTAGTCCTATCCAGACTTTAACCCAGGTAAACTGCCAAAGTCTCTGCTTTATTATTTGTGGTTTGTCCTAAACCCCAAGAGAACTCCAGAATATGTTGTCCGTCGGAGTCTTTGATGACTCCCCCACACCTACCGCTCCTGGATTCCTTGAAGAGGCCCCATCAAAGAAAAGGATGGAAGACCGTTGTTGCCACTGCCAACTAAGAAATTCAGAATCACTGAATATGAGTTGCCAATTTTGTTGCTTGGGCTGTTATGCTAATGTCTTCTGTAATCTTAGATAGGACGAGCCCAATATGTTTGAGATCCAGTCTATTTCAATTGAACCCATCGAGTCCTTTGCGTCTTGAGAGGAGGTTCTAAGATGGAACACCTCTGAAATAAGGCCACACGATTTTCTAAAAATGCGATGTGGGGGGTATACTTTACCTTGAAAGATTGCTTTATTCCTTGCTAGCCAGATTTCCCAGCAAATGAATTTGGGATATTGTCCCCAGAGTTGTGAGAAGAGATTCTTTTTTCTGAAATCACCGGTGTATCTTTGTTTCCAAAGGACAAACACATTGTTCCAATTTTCTGGAGGATTATAGTGCTGAGAAAGAGGGTTGTATATGATTCCCCAGACTGAGTAGCAACTGCACAATCAAAAAAGAGATGGTGGATTGTTTCTGAAGAATTCATGCAGAGGGGGCACCTGGATGGACTGATTATGCCTCTTTTTTTGTAGATTTTCCGATGTCAAAATCTTTCCATGCACCATTAGCCAACAAAAGGTGTTAATTTTTGGTAGAGAAGGCTTTGCCCAGATTGATTCCCAAAGCTTGGAAGTGGGAGGACCACCAGAGTCTGACAATAAGAAATTGTACCCCAATTTAACTGCATACCTAGAGCTTCCCCAGCTGCGCTTGTCTCCTTGTTGCAACTTTAGTGACGCACACCTAGCCAGCTTGTTGAAGAAGTAAGAAGCCAGAGAATGAAGGTGGACCAGAATATCAAGAGCTCTCCAGTTGCTCCATTCACCATTTGCAGCCCATTCTGAGAAAACTTGTAATTGGGATAATCCATTGGACAGCCACCACTCTTTGAGAGGAGAAAGAGTTTCCTCTTTTCCTAGAGGCTCCCAGTCCAAAATCCAGTCTGTCCACACATTTATTTGAGCACCATTTCCCGGAGCCCATGAGATCTTGGCTTGAATAAGAGAGGAAGAGGCTTTCAGAAGGCACCAGATGGGGGAACCATTAGAGTGTGAGCAAAAATTATCGAAGCACCTTGGCCTTGGACTATTGAAGTATTTGGCCATTAAAGTTGATTTCCACTAGTCAGAGGGTCCTGAAATGAGACGCCATGCCATTTTTTCTCCGAGAGCCGAATTCATCAAACACGGGTTTTTGATGTCGAGGCCTCCTTTTTCTTGAGTTTGGCATACCTGTTGCCAATTAAGTAGGTGAAATTTCTTGGTATTGGTCTTCCCTCCCGCCCATAGGAAGCTACAGAGAGATGTTGATATTTTCTCCAAGACACCTTTTGGGGCCAGCAACCCTGTACATTGAAAAATGGTAAGAGCAGATAATACTAATTTAAGGAGCACTATTTTTCCTGCCGGGTTGATCCATCATCCTCCCCATCCTTGGATTTTATCTTTTATTTTATCCATGATGTCTTCCCAGGCCTGCGAAGATGAGTGGTACAGAAAGATTGGCATCCCTAAGTACTTGAAGTGTTTCCAAGAGACAATAAATGGGAATTCGAAGATCCTGGCTATTACTTCCCTGATGTTCCTAGGGACATTCCATCCATAAATATTTCATTTCGAATTATTTAGATTACCACTCGAAGCCTGTAGGAAGGAATCCAAGACTTTTTTGAATCGTTTCGTGATGATTGAAGTTGTTGACCCCAGAAAAAGGGTATCATCAGTGAACTATGAGTGGTTGATCTCCTTAATTCCTATGAACTATGAGTGGATGATATCCTTAATTCCCCTGGAAATTTGAAGTCCAGGGAGTTTACAGATTCTTCTTTTTTCGTCCAATTTTCTGCTTAAAGAATCTGCAACTAGTATATAAAGATAGGGAGAAAGAGGGCATCCTTGTATTAAATCTCTGCTAGCTTTGAAGAACTGTGTGGGCCTTCCATTGATCATAGGAGCTATCCACAAATAGTCGATACAGGCTTTAATCCAATTGATGAAGTCTTCTGAGAATCCATATGCTTTCAGTATTGAGTAAAGGAAGGAGTGATTTACTCGATCGAAGGCATTCACCATATCTAGTTTAATTACCATGCCTCGATCTTTGGTTCTTTGACTTGAATGTATTGCTTCTTTCACCACTACTATATTATCCGTGATCTGTTTGTTTTCCATAAACCCACCTTGATAGTATGAGATGAGTTTGGAGAGGAAAGTTTTAATACGATTGGCGACAATTTTGGTAAGAATATTTATAGAGAGAGATAGGTCAAAAACGAGAGAAGTTAGAGGGGTTGACCTCTTTAGGGATGAGGGACAAAAAGGTAGAGTTTATTGTGCCTCCAACTTTATGTTTTTTCAGAACATAATTTAACATCCTTTTCAGATCACCCTTAATAATTTCCCAGAACTATCTATAAAACCTGATTGAGAATCCATCTAGTCCTAGAGCTTTGTCTTGCTCCATGCTCCATATAGCTTGCTCTATTTCCTTTTATGAAATTTCATTGATAAGTTGTTGGTTTTATTGATCTGTGATAATTTAGAGCTGGAATGTTTTCAAGCATTTCTTGTGTGGATTCTTCATTGGCCTATTCACTAGGCTTTTGATATAGTAGCCCAAAGTGTTGAGTCATCACTTCCTTGATTTGATCTATTGTTTCTAATTACTGCCCTGAGTCTAACTGACTTTTTGTTACCATGTTCTTCCTCCTTCTTTGCTAGGTTTGTTTATGGAAGAATGAGGTGTTAGAATCTCCACCTTTAAGCCACAAACTCTTGTATTTGAGTCGCCAATTCTCCTCCTCCTTCCTCATAGCCGAGTGAAGTAGCTAGTAGGCTTATTTTTCCCTGCTTAAAAGATCTTATGTTACCTCTTATTATTCTATTTTTCCCTAAATTGTGGCCAAATATGCTACTCTATTTGTACGTTCAATGCCAATTTGACCTCTTTAAGCTTACTTTCCCAGATATAGTTCGACGATCCCTGAAAACGCTTAGACTAGTCATGTTAAATGAGAGAGGGAACTGAGGGGGAGTCTAACCAAAGGGGATTGTAGCGGAAGGGGATTGGGCCCATATTATGTGGGTTGCTAAAAAGAAGAGCGATGGGTTTATGGTCAAAGATGGTGGTGGGAAGGATACTTGACGAGATGACAAAAGAGGTAAGAAGGAAGTCATAACTGATAAGGAAGTGATCTAGGCGGGCCACAATATGACTTATCCTTGAGTGTCGGTTGTTAAAAGTGTATTTTCCTTTGGGGGGCTTAAGGTCCATTAGATCCCAACCCGAGAGGAGATATTGAAGTTTCCCACTATACGGATCACGAATCTTGCTACCTCCCTTTTTATCCCTGGAAGTCAAATGAGTGTTGAAATACCCTCCCACAATCACCGTTTCTAGATCTAACATTTCTTTCCAAGCAAAAAGATATGCCCAACATTCTAATTTTTCAGAGTATGTATTGGACATATAGATATTTATAAGAGAGATTTTTATTCTATTTTCTTTATCTCTTAACACTGTAAGAATCCAATGATGAGTTATGTGGGTTACCTCTAAATCCCATATGCTTTCATCCTAGAGGGTTGTGATGTCACCAGAGGCGCTGTTAGAATTAACAGTTGCCCCACTATAATACCTGAAGATCCTCCTTGTGTTGTCCAGTGCTATAGTATTCTCCATTTTTGTCTCTTGGAGAATAATTACATAGGGCATTTCCAAAGACACAAGATCTCTTAGGGTTTTGACCTTGATAGAACTATCCAGTTCCCTACAATTCCAAGAGAGGAGTTGATCCATGTGGATATTGATGGCCACCCACCTGTTCCAAGTTCCACTTGGCTCATCTTAATAGTTTTCAGTGCAACACGTTTCTCTGTAATGGTGACATCTCTTTGTAATTGTGGGTTCTGCACTTCCATGGCTGTCTTGAATCCCTACACAACATCCAGGTGGATATTGGTGGCATCCCACCTATTCCAATTGGCTTATTTTGGCAGTTTTCATGTCAGTACATCTTTTCGTACTTCCGGAGTTGTTTTGAGGCCGTAAAAAAAATATTTGGTCTTGCCACAGTTTAACTATTGATAGAGTTAGAGTTTGACAACATAATGTGTATTTCTCGAAAAGAGATTTCCAACGGACTATCACATGCCTAAAACGAAGATCGTATGCAAAAGTTACGACCCAGTGAAGTTGATGTACTAACTTACCCCCTAGGGCCCACATGACTTTTGGCACTTCATCTCCTAGGGTTTGGTTTTTGAATGTCTAGGGTTTTTGCATTCATGTTTATTGTAAAAAGTCCTTCAGAGCCTCATTGTGCTCATCTTCTTGCGAATGAGCGTAGTTGTCACATCTCTTCTCAGAGATAATATGCCACCATTCTAGCGAGTTCATTCACTCTGTATTTTTACAGTCTGTACATTTCTTTCATTAATATAAATCATGTATTGTTGTATTTCTCTATTTTTGGAAATATTTGTGTGTATTTCATTGTAATATCTCTACTTTCATTTCGTTCTGAAAATAATCTAAATCAAGAGTTTCATTGAGGAGGGATGGAAGAAGCCCTCCCGACCTAGATGGAGGGGTCTGACCCTTTATTTCCACCTCTTCTTCCTGAGATACTCATTAAACTCTCGATTGATTACTTCTTTCCTTGGGATTTTTCTTTTGTCGTCGTTTCTTGGACCCTGAGATCTTTGTTGGTCCGTCTGCCTGATTTACGTGGTCTTTCCATTGTGATTTCTCCCTCCTCCAATTCGATATTTGAAGATTCTTTGGACAGGGGTGGGGCTGACACTGTGAGATTCCCTGTTGTAAGAGAATCCTCCTCCTAGCTAGCTTCATCATTTCTTAATTCCTCTTCGATTTGTCCTAGTTTTGAGGAGAGGAGTTTGTTCTCTTGCCCTATTCCTAGTTGTTGGTATAAGACTGGCTCAAGGTGACGAATCTAGTTGGATGAATATTATATGAGAATTTCAAAGGGGTTTTGTGAGACTAGTAGGGAAGCGGAAGGAGAAGAGGGGGATGGACACTTTTTCTGACTTTGATTCAGGGTTGGGGGGTGATTTGGATGTTGTGGTCTTGTTCTTCCTATAGATCCAAAGGTTCCATCTTTGGAACCATTTCCTTTCCCTGAGTTGGATTTATTTATGGCAATTTTGCAACCCTCTTCTTGTTCTTCCTCCCCCCTTTCATGGATCTTCTTGTTATTAAGGAATCTTATGGAAAAGTTCCCATATTTATGACATATCCTGCATTTGAATGGAATTTGCTCATAATCCAAATTTTGAATGTGTACATCCATTCATCCAGTATGAGCTTAATAGCTTTAGGTAATCCCTTTTCTAGATCCACTTCTACACAAATTCGAGCACATGAGTACATGTTTGGTTTTGGCTTGGCTCTATCGACTTATTTACCCAGTGTGTCTCTGATGCTTTTCAGGACTTCATCTCCCCTGTAGTGGAAAGGAAGATGAGGGAGACAGACCCAGACAAGGACAACTGAGGGGATATCATTTTCTGGATCGAAGTCAAGGGTCCATCTATTGAGGTATAAACCCATTGGACCAAATAAATATGGCCCATTCCTAAAGATTAGATCTCTATCCTCCTTTAGTTTGAAATAATAAATAAATAAACCCTTACCATAGAAGAAGTGGTCCATCCATCCCTGAATCAATGGTTTCCATCTCTTCTTAATCCACAAATTGATCTGATGAGGGGAAGGCCAAAATCCCATGAAATGACTGATTAAAGCCCTAGAGGCAAAAGAGAGGGATTTCCTACGAGTAGCAACCCACAGGATGGCGACCTTTGGTATCTGGTCTAATCTCTTGACAAACTGGGATTACGTGGGGAGATCAGAGGGGTTTCCCAAGGATCCAACGAGCTCCTTGAATGTTGTTGTGTCATCGCCAAAGTCCAGGGGAGATACGGATCCTCGCTAGCCATTGGACTCAAATATGGGTGGAAGACGCGCAAACGAACTCAGACATGTGCTAGGGTTTACGCGATAGATTTGAAAAAATGTCACCTAAGAAATATTTTCGATAGTAAATTATTTGAAAATTATTTTTGAAGTGTAAATTAATACATTAAATATATTATGATATATCCTAAAGTAAATTATAAACTAAATTGTAGTATCATAATGATGTANTGCTGGGGAATCGACAACTCGCAGTTCTCGTACTCACGTGACACATGGTCGATACTTGTCTGCTACCCATATACCCCCAGGTGTGCCACACATCCCGCAAGCATGGAACACAGATAACGTGAGGTGAGAATTGAACTTGAGACCTCCTTTACACAATTCCTTCCATTTACACGACACATGCCAATTGGTCTACACCCCCGAGGGCAATATATATAGAGTATATTAAAATACTAAGTATTAATATATTAAGTGGTAATGTAGGTAATATACATAGTATATTAAAACACTAGGTCTTAATATATAGTATATTAAAGAATAATGTAAGTAATATATTAAGAATGTAATTAATAAATACTAAATGTATTAATCGAGTATAATACTATAATATATAGTGAATTTAAATTATTATTTAAACTAGGGTTTTTATAATACTTAGTAAAACAAGGCTGTGTTGCAGCGTAGTCCCTGCCAAGCAGGTTACAAGGTAAATTGTGGAAAATGGGTTGGAATTGTAAATGACGGAAGTGTTCGGTGCAAAATGTATATCACAGAAATGTAGTGTGCAACATGTATATCACAGAACATGGGGCAAGAATTTGGTTAGCGCTAAGGCGTGACCCCGTGGAGACATAATTGGTTAAGATGTGGTAAGAAACATGAAGCACAGGTGGTATCCATGCAATAAATGATGCATGGCATGTAGATCACCATTTATTTTTTGAAAGTAATACAATTTCTACATAGTGGAAGAAAAAATCTGGAAATTTAAATGCATTTTCCATATAGACCGGTGAAAGATAACAAATGTATAAGGACATAAATTTAAAAGGAGATAAGAAAACAATTTTATTTCAAATATGTCAAAAAAATTGTAATAAAAAAATAAAAGATTGTTACATATCACTGGAAATTTCAATGTGTTTGTCATATAGACTGGGATTGGGGCTCCCACGGACCATAAGAGAAATATGTACAAGAAACAGGACTATAGAAAGGAGATAGAGTGCAATACCTGCAAAAAAAGTAAATTGAAAGGTATAAGTATTTGGCTACACATTTCTATTTAAAAAAGTGGAATAATTGGGTTGATAAACAAAACAGAATGCGATAAGAAGACTTACAGTAATGGTACTTGCTTGCAACTTCCGTTTCATTGATGTCGTCAACGACTGCTAGAAACGTGGAAACTGCATGTTGCCTTTCGTTGGCGGCCTACTTCAATTCCCTTTCGAGCCATTCTTCAATGTAGCCTCTCATTTGGGCGACGTTGATCTCATTCTAGACTTTTATGTTGAAAAGATTGTTTTCTAATTCCCGGGAGTCGATAGAAACATTACAAAGAGCCTGATGAATTTACTCATTCTGTATTGAATAGTGGACTAGCCAGTCGTTGATGTGAGCTTGATCATATTCAAGGATGCTGTAAAAATTTTCCAAAGACAACGCCTTAAACATATCAACTTGTTTATCGAACTCTTGCCTAGTTAAGGGCAAGGAGTTTGCGATTAAGTCGAGGTCCTGGAAGTCGTTGGTCTTTTCGGCTAAGTTTATTCTTGAAAGCCTTGTGAATAATTTATCTTTCTTTGATATGGCTTGTTCACATGACTGAAGAATGAGATGTAGGTTCTTCACTTTTTCTTTCCATCATGCATTTAATTAACCGATCTGGTTTTTGGATGGAAGATCTTGTTGTCTTCTTTTTGTTTTTGTTATATTGTTGACAATGGTGCCAAAAGGAAGGACCATTTTTAAATAGAAATTTTCTTCATGTTTTAACTCCGTCTGCAAATGTTTGAGAAAAGTATGTGCCTTGGTTCCAAGGGAAGT
>SNQJ01S0025782.1:73897-87654 GCA_010110895.2 Picea sitchensis
GCAGCAGTGGCAGGCATGGCTAGTGCCAAAGGATTGACAAGAAATGACATTGGAATCAAAGCCTCTTCCAATTCCTTGACTCAGTCCTTCAGTCTGGCATTCTCGGCCTCAATGCCTCCAATGGAATCATGAAGTGCTTCTCCGATGGCCTCGTGAACTTGACAGATTTGGGATGGCTGCATGTTGGCAAGGTCAACCTCTGAACGATATTTTCCTTTCTTATTTCTTACATATTTCTTCTCAATTATCAATTTTTTGGACTGGTTGTCAAAAACAACGCTCTAGAACACGAAGGATTCATCTTCGTCAAAATTTTTGGTGTCGGATATGTCCATTGGACGAATATGCTAGCTGGCGTATCTGGGCTGATCAAGGTAGAGGAGCATGCTATCCAGATCAATGTCAAGTTCCATGTTCTCACTCTGAATTTCCGGTTCTTCCGCCTGTCCCACATTTTTTTTCTCTTCTTGTCTACTGGAATCTTGTGAGAACTATCAATTATAGAGTGAGGAGGGTCATTATCTCCTCCTCCTATTGAAGAACTCTGAGTTTCTTTGTTGTTGTGGTGGACCGTTGGAGCGATGCTCCAAGATGTCATGCTTTTTGGAGTGCTATTCTCCGATTGAACACTCTTGTCATAGGGCATTTCCCCTATTTCCTATACAATTCAGTGTTTCTTTGCAGTGTGTCTAGGTCGTCGGCATCAGAAGCAGTAGAGTTGCCGCCAGTGTCTCTATTTTCAGACAGGTATTTTTTGAAAAAACAATCGCCCAGGCCAACTGTTTGTAAATGTTGTTGAAAAATATTATTGAGGTCGAATCCTCTTATGATTTCAGCATATCTCAGGTTGAAGTTGCTAGAATGCGATGCAAATTCATCAATTTTGTTGGTGTTTTTCAACATGAAATCCCCGACTTTCCAAGGCAGAGGAATGAACTATTTTTTTTTCTTCTTTTGCAATAGATGCAACTAGTGGTTGTATTGCCATGCTACTTATGCAACAAACATTATGTTCGTAATGTGACATGGAAGGAGACAGGTTTTTCCGTGGAGCCAAAAATTCTTATCACAGTGTAATTATCCAAATGTTCAAGTTTCCCCTTCTTGTCCAAAAAACTAGTTGCCTATTTAGATATGCGGGGAGCATCTTCTCCTAACAACAAAACTTTGAAAATAGACACGAAGCCATTAAAAACCTCATAAAAACAGTGGGAAGCCTTATGCTTCCACAAGGCCTGGTACCAGAATGTTACTAGTTTGAATTCCCAATTGACATTCTTGGACAGAGACAGTCCTGGAAACTGACAACAATGTGCTATCGCAAAAACTAAGTAGGACGACATATAAAATTTCTTTTCTCTTTTGAATCTTGACAATTGGGAGCAAATTTCATGGGAAATTAACTTTCCCCAATAAAAAATGGCTTGTTCATTGACTGTGAAATACAAAATATAAAGAACCATCCGGGCAATAGTTGTTGTGGACTCCTGTCCCGTTATTCTTATAAACAGCCAGGCAATTTCGCGGAATGGATTTATAAATGAACTAACCTACAAGCTTGTGATATCTTGAGGAACAAGGTTCAGGTCTTCCAATAAATGGGGCAAGAGATCCAACCCGTTATTATGCTTTGCTAGGAAATGTTTGCAATCTTCCCCTTTGAACGTCAATGTTGGCTCCGGAAATATTAACATCTAGTGGAAAACCTGAGGTGACAAAGAAATAGAAGAGAATTCCTATAGTCGAATAATTCTTTTGTCTGAAATAAATTTATCGGCGCACCAAGAGACCAGGTCCTTACAATCAAAAACCTCAGGGACACAGCCCACATGAGCAATCTCAGAGGTCCAAATTACTTGGTTCTCTGCCACAGAGGTTGAATAATAAGAATATGCCTTGGACCACTGGAAGTTCTGGTCTTCGCGCTCGAAGATGTTCACTGTATCTCCACAGAACTGTTGTCAAGCTGATGCCATAGGTTTATGAGAACGTTGGTTTGCTCCAGACGATGGTTGAAATGAACACTTAGAGCCGATAATGTAACTCTCTGCTAAATCTTGGTTAAATGCTTATGAATGGGAAATATCCTCGAGCCTTTCGCTGATTAATGACAATCTGTATGGGTGGTGCATGATGAAATGTTAGCAGTAAAACTTACGTATTGCATATTTAGAAATGCGAAGGTGGCGGGTACGATGAAGAGCAATTAAGGATTGGATGTTTCATGAACGTGCCAAGGCGACGACGTGCGAACGACATTTCATGATTTTGAAATCAACACTCGGAAGGGATAATATAACCCCCCACAAATATTGGTTTAATGTGTATTGATAGGATATCTCCTCGAGCCTTTCACCCATCAATGAAAATCTATACGGTTCCTGCATGATGAGCTGTTAGAATTAAATGTCAGTAATTGCATATTTATAAACAAGATATGTATGTATGTATGTATATATATATATATATATAGATAAACAAATTTTTTTCTTATGTTATTGGCAAGTGCGAAGTTCACAGAGACGGGGGAGAGCAAGGAACAAATGGCAAACTCTGAAAAGCGGTTGGGCGGGATTCAAAATAGGGTTACCAGGATACTCAGAAGAGGCAAGTGTTCCACAGTCAAATTTTATGTATCGAAATTTTTTACTGCAAAATGTGTAAGGAAAGGTTCAACGGTTGGTTTGTATATTTGTGAAATTATGGGAAAGTGGCTAAGTATGGAATAGGGAAACAGTCGGGCGGACTACAAATGAAATTTCATGATGTTTGAATTTAACACTTGCTAATTGCATGCTGAAAAACAAGATCTTATATATAGTTGGTAATTGCTAATTGCAAAAGCGAGTGGGCACAGGAAACAACGATTATGAACAAAATATTTATTGAACCTGCCAAACCAACGTTCTGCAAATAAATGCAAAGAAATGGCGAAGTATGAAAAGCGGACAAATGGGCTTCAAAATGGGGTGACAATAGTTCCACAGAAGATGTGAGGATGCGATGGTTAAATTGTATTTCTCATAAACTTTCAGTGAAAAATGTGTACCATGGAAGAGGGCATGATAGGTAGACCATAACACGGAAGACAGTATGATTTAAGTCCGGTTGTAAATTTGTATATCACGGAAGTAACAGTACTGTTCATAGGTCATGGAACAATAGAAGTCCAATCTAGAGCCCGCCTACCGGGAATCCGCAGTCAGAGAAGTATCTGGGTATGGAATGGGGAAGTGATCGATCGGTGTCGCAATATAAGAGCACGAGTGCAAACGTGAGGCCCCAAGTCTGCTCATGGAAAAGAGAAAGATAAATTTCATGGAAAAGAGAAACGGATATTTGGCTAAGTATAGAAGATGGAAAAGAAGGGCCAATTTATTCACATCTGTAACAGATATCCGATTTTCCTGCCAAGATATATACTTGGAAAGAAGTGCAAAGGTTGAGGGCACAAAAAACACTGACTAGGAATACCATTTGCGAGTTTACTTGGTTCTTGGTTGTATGCTTCATTTGTCAATTTGTATATCGTGGAACTCCGAGTCATTATTTTAGCAAGCCAACCCATAAGTCTGGTTGTCAATTTGTATAGTGCAAAAATCTGGGTGTTGTTTGTGGGACACAGAACTATAGAGGAAATGCTTTGCCCTTTAATATAACTTCTGTGATGCAAATGTAGTATGTGGCTCGTTTTACCACTTTTCCATCCGTAAACAATGGCAATATTGAGCCCACCAGCTCTGGAGCCCGTGTGTCAATTTGTATATCGAGGAGCTCTGAATGTTGTTTGGAGGTCACAGAAAAATAGAGGTGCAATGTTGAGCCAGCTAGCGTGCAAGTCCGCCTGTCAATTTGTATAGCGCGCAACTCTTGGTTCTATTTGAAGGACACAAAACAATAGAGGGCCAATTTAGACAAAGGGAAGCGCTCGGTCGAAACGTGTGAATCCACCAACCCGCGCAGCAAGGCATTTTTGGAAAAAAACTGATTTAAGTAACCAAGAAGAGAAACTACACGGGATAAAAGAGTGGGAAAATAGAAAGGCAGAGGGCAGTTTTCGTAAGCGCGAATTTGTTTCAAACAAGCCCCATTGTTGCAAAACCTCCATTTTCTCCTAATTTTCAGCAAATGCTTTGTTTAAGATTAGATTTTATTACAATGTGTGGGTGTAAGTATGTTTTTGATACATTTTTCCATGACTGTAAAATATTAACTTAAGTATTAAACTTCATTTTCTACTAATTGTTAGCAAATTCTTTGTTGAAGATTAGATTTTATTGGAACGTGTGGGTGCAATTGTGTTCTTGATACATTATTCCATGAGTGTAACATATTAAATTAAGTGTTAAACTTCTTTCATTATGGGTTGTTAGCATTAAAAATTAATAATTGCCTGTCTAGAAACAAGAATGATGATTTTGCTGCAACATTGTACTTTGGTATTGCTATGTTCTATATGCATTACGAATAGAATTGAACGTTGGTTTGAAACTATGTGTAATCTATTTTTTGTTTGCATAAAATCCTAGTGGATTGACACAGTACATTGCCACACAATTGTTAGATGTTCTGTCTTAGAAAAAATTACCTAAGTAAATACAATATCAAAGAACTATGAGACCACCGAACCATGCCAATGAGAACATGCGTTAAATCTAGAAAAGAAGCAACAACGAAGGCCCCAGGGAATTTTTTTTTAATAGAAAATTGATTTAAAAAAGAAGAAGAGAAAAACAGTGAGTATTGTACATCTGTCCTTAGAAATTGGACCCAGTTCTTCGGGGCAAAACATTGAACGTATCTGCCACAAACACAGGCACGGGATCTGCAGTATGCAGGATCCTTGCAGTTTTCTCCTCAATGAATAATCCTGTGGTAAAATTGATAGTTTTCAGAAGCTTCTTGCGAGGAAGAAGACGAAAAACATTGTAGGGAAAATGGAATAGCCCTTAACTGAAAGTTAGGACACAACTAGAAATCGGCTCTACATAGTCGTAAAAACTCCAGGGACACAGGTTGCACGTGCAATTTCAGAGGCCCAAATTAGTCCATTATGGATGGAAGGAGATGACTAGTAGAAATATGCCTTGCACTAGTGAGAGTTCTGGTCCTCATTGCCGAAGATGTTAATAGTATATCAAGAGAAGAGGACAGTAGTCCTCCAAGTGATTTTTTTTTTGGCTTGAAATATATCTTCGGGAGCATCAACATATCATTTATTTATAGTGAAAGTCTTCCACCCATAATAGACTAATTTGGACCTATGGAATTCCTACTTTTGAGCTGCAAAGCGACTATTGTGTTCAACGTCGGTTTCTTTTCTAAAATTTCTTTTGGTGTTGTCAGGACTACCATAAATGAGCTGGGAAGTTCCACCCAATATGGTTGATTTCAATTTGGGTGCAGGAGTGGGAATAGTCTCTGTATTGCCATCATCCATTGCCATATCATCACCCATTAGATCATCTTCTTTTGGCTCGGAATCCATGATGTCAACCTCTGCACCAGTCATCAATGCAACTGGGCAGGTTCTCTGAGCAGGTAGGGTTGCCTTGGAATTCTTTGGCTTGAAATATATCTTTCGGTGTACCAAGGGACCATCTCCTTTTCTTCTCCTGGGTGGAGGGATATGAGTAGTAATAATATGCCCTGGAATACTGGAACCTCTAGCCATTATGCCTGAATGTGTTTATTGTATCTGGACAAAACTGCTACCACAATTTAACGAGAATTTTTTGTTTGCTCCAGACGATGTTTGAAATGACAATTGGGGAGGCATAATATAAACCTATGCAAGTTATGGTTTAATGTGTATCAATGGAATATCTCCTCGAGAATTTCGCAGATCAATGACAATCTCCAAGGTTCATGTGGAATGAGTTGTTCCCATTAAATCTCACTAATTGCATATTTAGAAAAAAGTGCGAAGGTGGCAGTGACAACGAAGAGAGATAAGAATTAGAGATTTCTTAAAGGCGCCAACCTACCGACGCACGAAACAGATTGCATCATGTTTGAAATGAATACTTGGAAAGGATAACACTCTTCTCTGCAAATCTTAGTTTAATTCATAATAATGACAAATCTTCTCCGACCTTCCCGACATTAATGACAATCTTAACGGTTCCTGCAAGATGAACAACTAACATTAAAGCTTAATTATTGCATATCTGGAAATAAGTATGAAGGTAGTGGTGATGGTGAATTGTGACCAAACATTGTACATTTCGTCCACCTGCCAACCCACAAAATAGATTCCATACTTGGCCACTTTTTGGATCGCGGATTCTCAGTCTGTCAGGCTCAAAATTGGGCCTCTATTGTTCCGTGGACCACAAATAGCACCCACAATTACGTGTTATACAAATTGACAAGTGGACCTGTGGGCTGGCTAGCTCGGCATTGCATTCCTATTATTTTGTGTCCTCCAAACAACACTCAGAGTTCCTCGATATACAAATTTACAGAAGGCCTCCAGGGCTTCCGGCCTCAGAATTGTGATCCCTCATTCCATAGTTAGCCATTTTTTGGATCGCAGGTTCTCGGGATGGTGGGCTCACAATTGGGCCTCTGTTGTTCCATGCCCTGCAAATAGCACCCAGAGTTCCGTGATATACAAATTGACAAGCGAACTTGTGGGCTATTTGAATTTTAAGGGCCTCATGTTGATATGATAGCACAATACTTGAATTTTAAGGGCCTCATGTTGATATGTTGATATGTTGAAATGAATACTTGGAAAGGATAAAACTCTTCTCCGCAAATCTTGGTTTAATTCGTACTAATGAAAAATCTTCTCCAGCCTTCCGGACATTAATGACAATCTTAACTGTTCCTGCAGGATGAACAACTAGCATTAAAGCTTAATTATTGCATATCTGGAAATAAGCACGAAGGTAGTGGGGATGACAAATTGCAACCAAGCATTGTACATTTCGTCCACCCGCCAACCTGCAAAACTGATTCCATATTAGGCCACTTTTTGGATTGCGGGTTCTCGGACTGCCGGGCTCAAAATTGGGCCTCTATTGTTCCATGGACCACAAATAGCACCCACAATTACGCGTTATACAAATTGACAAGCGGACCTGCGGATTGGTTGGATCGACATTGCACTCCTATTGTTCTGTGTCCTCCAAACAACACTCAGAGTTCCGTGATATACAAATTGACAAAAGGCCTCCAAGACTGCCATTCTCAAGATTGTGATCCCTCATTCCATAGTTAGCCATTTTTTGGATTGCAAGTTCTTGGGTTGGCGGGCTCAAAATTGGGCCTATGTTGTTCTGTGCCCTGCAAATAATACCCAGAGTTCTGTGATATACAAATTGACAAGCAGACTTGCGGGCTATTTGAATTTTAAGGGCCTCATGTTGATATGATAGCATAATTGGACTTCGGCCAATTTATATTCGTTTATTACAATATGAAATGGGGAAGCATTCGGTCCACCTGGTGATATAAAAGTAAGTGAAATCTGAAGATGTGAATCCTCCAACTTCCGCGCCTAGAAATTTTTCGAAAAATGAGTTATACATACTATGTATGTACTCTTATAAAGTATGGACATGAGATTTTTACAGAGCATGTAGGGATCTCGCATTACATATTTGGCCACTTTTTGGATCATGGGTTCTCAGTCCGGTGGGCTCAAAATTGGGCCTCTATTTCTCCATATCCTACAAATAGCACCCAGAGTTCTGCAATATACAAATTGACAAGTGGACCTGCGGGTTGGCTAGCTTAACATTGCACTCCTATTGTTCTATGTCCTCCAAACAACACTCTGAGTTCCGCGATATACAAATTGACAGACACACTTCAGGGATGCCTGCCTAAAGATTATGATCCCTCATTCCATACTTAGCTATTTTTTTGATCGCGGGTTCTTGGGCTGGCAGGCTATTTGAATTTTAAGGGCTTCGTGTCGATATGACAGAACAATTGGACTTCGGCCAATTTATATTCGTTTATTACAATATGAAACAGGGAAACAGTTAGTCGAACTGGTGATATAAAAGTAAGTGAAATCTGAAGACATGAATCCGCCAACTTCCGCGCCTAGAAATTTTCTGAAACATGAGTAATACATTATGTAATCATATAAATTATGGACATGAGATTTTTATAGAGCATGTACAGATCCCGCATTCCATAGTTGGCCACATTTTGGATCGCAGGTTCTTGGTCTAGCGAGCTCAAAATTAGGCCTCTATTACTCTGTATCCTACAAATAGCACCAACTGTTCCGCGATATACAAATTGATGGTCAGACTTGTGGACTGCCTGGCTCAACATTGCACTTCTATTGTTCCGTGTCTTCCAAACAACACTCGGAGGAAACGAGCAATACATAATAAATATGTACTTTTACAAACTATGGACATGAGATTGTATAGAGCATATACAAATCCCTGATTCCATATTTAGCCAGTTTTTGGATCACGGGTTCTCGGGCTGTCGGGCTCAAAATTGGGCCTCTATTGTTCCATTCCCTACAAACTACACCCAGAGTTCTGCGATATACAAATTGACAAGAGGACTTACGGGCTGGTTGGCTCAATATTGAACTTGTATTGTTCTGTGTCCTCCAAGCAGCAGTCAGACTTCCACGATATACAAATTGACAGATGGAATCTAGGACTGTCGGGCTCAAGATTTCCATTGTTTACGGATGGTCATTCCTATCAACTATCCAACATTATAAAAAAACATGATTTTCAAATACTAAAATTATTAATATTAAATATTGATATTGTACAATTTAATTACATAAATTATGAATATTGAACCTGCCTATCCGGTAACTCGCCTATTCAGAAAACCACGAGCCAAAAAGTTTGAACAATATGAAATGGGGAAGCGGTCGGTCGGGTTGGTGATATTAAAGTAAGTGAAATTTGAAAGCGTGAATCCGCCAATATCCGTACATAGAAATTTTCTGAAAAATGAGTAATGCATACTAAATATGTACTTCTATAAAGTATGGACATGATATTTTATAGAGCATGCACGAATCCCGCATTCCATACTTAGCCACTTTTTTCATCGTGGGTCCTCAGGATTGCGGGCTCAAAATTGGGCCTCTATTGTTCCGTGCCGTACAAGTAGCACCTAGAATTCTGTGATATACAAATTGACAAGCGGACCTGTGAGTTGGCTGGCTCAACATGGAACTTTTATTGTTTTGTGTCCTCCAAACAACACATGGAGTTTCACGATATACAAATTGACAGACGGACTTCAGGGCTGGTGGGCTCAAGATTGCGATTGTTTATGGATGGAAATCCCTATTATCCATGTAACATTATCTAAAAACATTATTTTTAATACTAAATTTTTAATATTAAATATTGATATTGTACAATTTAATTAGACAAAAAAGTTTGTACAATTTGAAATGGGGAAGCGGTTGTTCTCCCTATACCACTTTATTATTTAATCGAGTGGAATTAGTACTGCTACATTCTATCACCGCAAGCATAACAATGACGAATTTGAATTTTAAAGGCCTCTTGTTGATATGATATCACAATTCGACTTCGCACAATTTATATTTGTTGATTTCAAAATACTCCAGGAGATTAATTTTACCAAGTTCAACGATAAAGAAAAAATGCTAAAAAAAGGCCACATACTACATTTGCATCACATCGCCATACAAATTATCAGGCAGATTTGCGAGGTAGCTAGAAAAAAAATTGCAATTCTATTGTTCCGTGTCCTCCAAACAATAATCGGAGTTCCGCGATATACAAATTGAAAGACGAAACATACAACAAAGATTCAACTAAAATCCAAACAGGCCACAAGAAAGTTCCCACAAGGTTCCATAGAGCAGGACACATCGGCCTTTGCAACAAGCAATTTGATATACAAAGAAAAGACGTCGCCACATTCATTTTCTCTTACATCTGGTATATATATGTTGCCAGTAGAAAATAACTGGGGCCATGCCATATATGGGGTTCGCTGCCATGCTTCCCATTTTTGGACCGAACAATCTTATGCGCATGCAATCTCAAGTACTTGAGCCCGATGAACATTCATCTAGATGTTGAAGAAGTAATAGAGACACGAGATATTCTTGTTTCCTGCGAAAGTTTGATATGTATTTTTTTTTCCCTTCTTCAGCCGATATGCAAAATTGCATTGTCCTCATTTAAGGTNATTCGAAAGTCACGCAGTATGAGGACACTGCTTGCCTTTTTCTATAGATATGTTTCATACGACAATTCTGCCAGCCTAGGAATCACATTTTGTAACAGAGGCTGCCTGACTGTACAATGCACTGTTGTGTTGCCCATGGTTTGGATGGCAACAGTCAGGAAATGTCCATATATATATGGACATTTTTCACCACATCGCAGACAATCAATCATATCATCACTTATCAAAGTGGAGGCAGAAGCAAGAGAGTTGCATTTCACACATACAGGGTCAAAGGGGGTCGAGTACGCATTCACTGCAACCAAAATACCTTCAAACTGGGAACGCGAGCATAGGAATTAATACACTGAACAATATAATACACAACTGCACCCCCCCTCCCCTTAAAAGAACTAAACTAGAATAAAACAACCCAGAGAAATTTGGTGAAGGCTATATGTATAAGCAAAGTGAGGATGATTTTGTGGATGTATATGCACAACAGTTGTAGAGCTAGCCAGTTTCTTTAGATCCTGTACTATATCTGCTCGCAACTCTGTTACAAACGTTTCCTGGGTTGTCTGAAATATCCTTTCTCTAACATCCCTTTTCTTTGTTATATTTTTGAATAGCATAAGTGGAAACTGTCCTTTATACAATTGTTGTTCCATTGATGAAAACAAATCTGAATAGGTATCCAACAATTGTAGCTGCAACATGGAACAATGCAATATTTCTGTAACTTACCCAACATACATGCACATGTGAAAGTAAAGGACAAAACTGGATATGGAAAGCCATACCATTGCCTTGTCATTGTCCAACACTCCATCCTTTATATGGAGAATGTGTTGCGAGCCAAGTTTTCTCACTAGTGTGACAACTGCGCCAATGGTTCCGATTGGGTAAATATCACTGCTCTGTGCAAGATGGCTGATAGTCACATCCGGGAGGAAACAATATTCTGAACAAACAATAGTAATTTTTTCCACAATACTTGTTTCGTTGAGAAAAACAATCTGATCACAATCACCATGATCATATATTGTTTTGGGCAATATATTAAAATTTGTAATTGATATCCCATTACCTGGCAATATCTTTTCTGCATGCTTCTGGACAAATTGTGTAGGAATAGTTAGTGTCATTGTCATCATGGCCTCCTTATCTATCATGTCAGCACACATAATGGATCTAGTTTTGTTTGCCTTGTCCAAGTAGGTTCTATAGACGACCATTAGCCATGCTGGTTGATTCTGTCCGTAAATAAAAGTTTCTAGCATTCCCAACCCATTAAGCAATTAATGAAGCAAGTGTCTAAGGCATGTCTAGTTCTTAAGGTGGGTGTTCGGGTTGTTTGGAAACACTTAAGTAAGGGAGAAGGGTAAGGTAGGCTGATAAATCTAATATGACTGGTCTGCCTACCCAACCAAGTACAAACACATATTATAAGGCAGGCAGTATGAAATCCAGTAGTTCCTACGGACACACAATCCAACAACATAAATATAAAGGTGGTTCCATTCTCTAAGGCAGGGGGCAGGATAAGGCTTAAGCAGCAAGGTCAAAACCTATTTGTTAAAGTGCATGACCTGAAAAGATAGTGTCTAAGGCATATCCTGGTTGATCCTGTCCGTAAATAAAAGTTTCTAGCATTCCCAACCCATTAAGAAATTAATGAAGCAAGTGTCTAAGGCATGTCTAGTTCTTAAGGTGGGTGTCCCCGACAAACACTTCTCCAGTTCGACGATTGTTCAAGGCCTCTATAGATAGTACCTTGGGTGTTACAACTCTAGACCTGGTGACAATTTTTGAACAGGAAAACTAAAGCGAATGGTAGTGTTTTTTTTATTTTTTGGTATTCTTCTTTCACTGGCATAAATCTACAAGTACATGCTTCTTGTTGGGAAAAATACCCTACGGACTAGCAAACTAGGGTTAGACTTGCATGCAGATTTTGACCGTAAAGAAAAGACTTTTTAACCTACAACCCAAAACTTAAACCCCTCTTTCTCGATACATGCATGGAAATGAACTACTAACCTTTTTACTGATGTTTGGTGTAGATCCTCCGTTGCGCTTTGCCCGCTTACTTGTGCTGCTCCTTCCAAAGTTAACCTGCAATCAAGACAAAACACTACACATGCATGCTACTTTTCTACTTGAGGGTTAGAAATTAAGCATAAATTACACAAATCATAGATAACTCATGTATTGGGATGGGAAAAGTATTCTTTTATTATTTTCAAAATGAATCAACTTACAATCAAAGTCGAGACCGGCCACTGCTCCTTGATCTTGATCCTGGGCTCCTCCTCTTCTTTTGTCCTCCAACTGCTTTGCATTAATTCTCCTTAGGCTTGAGGAAAGGCTAAAGGGTTGGGACAAATGGATTCGACAAATGGGCAGAGTTTCTTCACTATAATTTTTCCTCTTTTTAAATGGTACCCCTACCCCTTCTTTTATAGGCTAGAAGGAGATAGGGTTTTGGACGAACTCTCGGCCATGCATGGCTAGGAGTTTCAGTTAACTGACCCATAGCTTTTTGTCCCGTCGGAAACTTTCCTGTTTTTGTGCTTTTTTAGGTAAACGCGGGTTGTAGTAGGCCTGCCAGCGTTCACCCGCATGTAGTAGTGGGTTAGGGCGCGTGTACCTTCACCCAAGAGGATTTTCAAAGAGGTTTTTCAGCAGATGTTTTGGCAATGAAGGGATATGACTTGGCCTGATGCCAGGTAAGCATGTGTGGTGCAATTTAGGGTTATAAAAGATGCCCCCTAATGTGTGAGGTCAGAAGAGCATCTGATGGCTGAAATACATTACCAATCTTTTACCAATCTGTACTGATATGCTGAATGAGTGAGCCCGAGAATCAGGAATCAAGAGGTGTCATCTGCAAAATAACAAATGTCTCACCAAGGTGGGTATACCCATGCTCGGGATAAAATATAACCATGGATACCAATCAAATACACTGTAGATCCATGTCAAATAACTATAAAGAGTAGCCATGAATAATACATAGTGGAGCTACATCTCAAAATCAGAAAGATATACATATAAAGTATCCATCTCCCAGAAGCTGATTCGGCCTGACGGCTGTACTTCAGAGCTCGAGCAACAACTTCAAAATCTTCACAACTCGGGTAGGAGTGTAATATGAGTGTACGACTGCACTAAACAGAGGTCTTCGATGGCTCGTCGGTTATGGACTTGATAATCTTGATGATCAGACTGAAGGCTTCAGTGATTTCAAACAAAGACTTGATTGAACGTTCAGGATGGACGGGTATGCAGACAAGAGACATATTGCAGAGGGGTCGACTCAGGCTCAGTGGCAAACTTCCCTTGGATAATAGCATGACAAGTGATAAGATTCAGGCAACATATCTGTTAATCATAAGTCTACGAAGCAGGAGGCAATGCAAACTCTCCATATGTTTGGAAGAGTAACCAAACAGTGGAGGACACAACTCTATATAGCGAGCAAAGCTTCCTAAGGTCATACTACATCCCATAGTCTGATAATCAAACGGACAGATGTGCTTTATCCAAGGGCGACTCATTATGCTGCCAATAAAGAAAATACTTTTCCCATCCTCTTTTTGGGG
>SNQJ01S0025782.1:87664-106256 GCA_010110895.2 Picea sitchensis
CTAATTTTTCAGAGTATGTATTGGACATATAGATATTTATAAGAGAGATTTTTATTCTATTTTCTTTATCTCTTAACACCATAAGAATCCAATGATGAGTTGGGTTACCTCTAAATCCCATATGATTTCATCCTAGAGGGTTGTGATGTCACCAGAGGCGCTGTTAGAATTAGCAGTTGCCCCACTATAATACCTGAAGATCCTCCTTGTGTTGTCCAATGGTATAGTATTCTCCATTTTTGTCTCTTGGAGAATAATTACATAGGGCATTTCCAAAGACACAAGATCTCTTAGGGTTTTGACCTTGATAGAACTGTCGAGGTCCCTACAATTCCAAGAGAGGAGTTGATCCAGGTGGATATTGATGGCCACCCACCTACTCCAAGTTCCACTTGGCTCATCTTAATAGTTTTCAGTTCAACACGTTTCTCTGTAATGGTGACATCTCTTTGTAATTGTGGGTTCTGCAGTTCCATGGATGTCTTGAATCCCTACACAAAATCCAGGTGGATATTGGTGGCCTCCCACCTATTCCAACTAGCTTATTTTGGCAGTTTTCATGTCAGTACATCTTTTCATAGTTCTAGAGTTGTTTTGAGGCCGTAAACAAATTTTTTTGGTCTTGCCACAATCTAACTATTGATAGAGTTAGATTTTGACAACATAATGTGTAGTTCTCGAAAAGAGATTTCCAACAGACTATCACATGCCTAAAACGAAGATCGTATGCAAAAGTTACGACCCCGTGAAGTTGATGTACTAACTTACCCCAATAGGGCCCACATGACTTTTGGCACTTCATCTCCTAGGGTTAGGTTTTTGAATGTCTAGGGTTTTTGCATTCATGTTTATTGTAAAAAGTCCTTCAGAGCCTCATTGTGCTCATCTTCTTGCGAATGAGCGTAGTTGTCACATCTCTTCTCAGAGATAATATGCCACCATTCTAGTGAGTTCATTCACTCTATATTTTTACAGACTCTGTACATTTATTTCATTAATATAAATCATGTATTGTTGTATTTCTCTATTTCTGGAAATATTTGTGTGTGTTTCATTGTAATATCTCTTCTTTCATTTCATTTCGAAAATAATCTAAATCAAGAGTTTCATTGAGGAGGGATGGAAGAAGCCCTCTCGACCTAGCCAAAGGGGTCTGACCCTTTATTTCCACCTCTTCTTCCTGAGATACTCATTAAACTCTCGATTTATTACTTCTTTCCTTGGGATTTTTCTTTTGTCATTGTTTCTTGGACCTTGAGATCTTTGTTGGACCATATGCTTGATTTGTGTGGCCTTTCCATTGTGATTTCTCCCTCCTCCACTTCGATATTTGAAGATTCTTTGGATAGGGGTGGGGCCGACACTGTGAGATTCCCTGTTGTAAGAGAATCATCCTCCTAGCTAGCTTCATCATTTCTTGATTCCTCTTTGATTTGTCCTAGTTTTAAGGAGAGGGGTTTGTTCTCTTGCCCTGTTCCTGGTTGTTGGGATAAGACTGGCTCAAGGCGACAAATCTAGTTGGATGAATATTCTATGAGAATTTCAAAGGGGTTTTGTGAGACTGGTAGGGAAGTGGAAGGAGAAGAGGGGGATGAGCACTTTTTCTGACTTTGATTCAAGGTTGGGGGGTGATTTGGATGTTGGGGTCCTGTTCTTCCTGTAGATCCAAAGGTTCCATCTTTGGAACCATTTCCTTTCCCTGAGTTGGATTTATTTATGGCAATTTTGCAACCCTCTTCTTGTTCTTCCTCCTCCCTTTCATGGATCTTCTTGTTATTAGGGAATCTTATGGAAAAGTTCCCATATTTATGACATATCTTGCATTTGAAGGGAAGTTGCCCATAATCCAAATATTGAATGTGTACATCCATTCATCCAGTATGAGCTTAATAGATTTAGGTAATCCCTTTTCTAGATCCAATTCTACACAAATTCGAGCACATGAGTACATGTTTGGTTTTGGCTCGGCTCTATCGACTTATTTACCTAGTGTGTCTCCGATGATTTTTAGGACTTCGTCTCCCCTGCAGTGGAAAGGAAGATGAGGGAGACAGACCCAGACAAGGAAAACTGAGGGGATGTCATTGTCTGGATCGAAGTCAAGGGTCCATCTATTGAGGTATAAACCCATTGGACCAAATAAATATGGTCTGTTCCTAAATATTAGATCTCTATCCTCCTTCAGTTTGAAATAAAAAAATAAAGAAACCCTTACCGCAGAAGAAGTGGTCCATTCGACCCTGAATCAATGGTTTCCAGTTCTTCTTAATCCACAAATCGATCTGACGAGGGGAAGTACAAAATCCCATGAAATGACTGATTAAATACCTAGAGGCAAAAGAGAGGGATTTCCTATAAGTAGCAACCCACAGGATGGCGACCTTCAATATCTGGTCTAATCTCTTGACAAACTAGGATTGCGTGGGGAGATCAGAGGGGTTTCCCAAGGATCCAACGAGCTCCTTGAATGTTGTTTTGTCATTGCCAAAGTCTAGGGGGGTTATGGATCCTTGCTAGCCATTGGACTCAAATATGGGTGGAAGAAGCGCAAACGAACTCAAACATGCACTAGCATTTCCTCAGATGCACGATAGATTTGAAAAAATGTCACCTAAGAAATATTTTCGATAATAAATTATTTGAAAATTATTTTTAAAGTGTAAATTAATACATTAAATATATTATGATATATCCTAAAGTAAATTATAAACTAAATTGTAGTATCATAATGATGTATATTAATACATTAATCTTATTATTATTGTACTAATCTTATTGATATACTAAGTACTTAATATATATATATATATAGAGAGAGAGAGAGAGAGAGAGAGAGAGAATAACAATGTAAGTAATATATACCATATTAAATAATAAAGTAACTAATATACTAATATGATTAGTAGACTAATCTTATTAAGTATTTAGTATATAGTATACTAAGCATTAAGTATAAAAATATTAAATAACAATCTAATATATATATATCTATATATATTATGCTGGGGAATTGACAGCTCGCGGTTCTCGTACTCGCGTTACACGTGGTCGATACCCATCCGCTACCCATATACCCCCAGGTGCGCCACACATCCCGCAAGCATGGAACACAGATAAAGCGAGGTGAGAATCGAGCTTGAGACCTCCTTTACACAATTCCTTCCATTTACATGACACATGCCAATCGGTCTACACCCCTGAGGGCAATATATATAGAGTATATTAAAATACTAAGTAATAATATATTAAGTGGTAATGTAGGTAATATATATAGTATATTAAAACACTAGGTCTTAATATATAGTATATTAAAGAATAATGTAAATAATATATTAAGAATCCAATTAATAAATACTAAATGTATTAATTGAGTATAATACTATAATATATAGTGAATTTAAATTATTATTTAAACTAGGGTTTTTGTAATACTTAGTGAAACAAGGCTGCGTTGCAGCGTAGTCCTTGCCAAGTAGGTTACAAGGTAAGTTGTGGAAAATGGGTTGGAATTGTAAATGACGGAAGTGTTCGGTGAAAAATGTATATCACGAAAATGTTGTGTGCAACATGTATATCATGGAACATGGGGCATAAAATTTGTTAGCGCTAAGGCGCGACCCCGTGGAGACATAATTGGTTAAGATGTGGCAAGCAACATGAAGCACAAGTGGTATCCATGCAATAAATGATGCGTGGCATGTAGATAACCATTTATTTTTTGAAAGTAATACAATTTGTACATAGTGGAAGAAAAAATCTGGAAATTTAAATGCATTTTCCATATAGACTGGTGAAAGATAACAAATGTATAAGGACATAAATTTAAAAGGAGATAAGAAAACAATTTTATTTCAAATATGTCAAAAAATAAAAATTTGTAATAAAAAAATAAAAGATTGTTACATATCACTGCAAATTTCAATGTGTTTGTCATATAGACTGGGATTGGGGCTCCCACGGACCATAAGAGAAATATGTACAAGAAACAGGACTATAGAAAGAAGATAGAGTGCAATACCTGCAAAAAATGTAAATTGAAAGGTATAAGTGTTTGGCTACACATTTCTATTTAAAAAAGTGGAATAATTGGGTTGATAAACAAAGTAGAATGTGATAAGAAGACTTATAGTAATGCTACTTGCTTGCAACATATGTTTCATTGATGTCATCAATGACTGCTAGAATCGTGGAAACTGCATGTTGCCTTTCATTGGCGGCCTGCTTCAATTCCCTTTCGAGCCATTCTTCAATGTAGCCTCTCATTTGGGCGACGTTGATCTCATTCTAGACTTTTATGTTGAAAAGATTGTTTTCTAATTCCCGAGAGTCGATAGAAACATTACACAGAGCCTGATGAATTTCCTCATTCTGTACTGAATAGTGGACTAGCCAGTCTTCGATGTGAGCTTGATCATATTCAAGGATGCTGTAAAACTTTTCCAAAGACAACGCCTTAAACATATCAACTTGTTTATCGAACTCTTGCCTAGTTAAGGGCAAGGAGTTTGCGATTAAGTCAAGGTCCTGGAGTCGTTGGTCTTTTCGACTAAGCTTATTCTTGACAGCCTTGTGAATAATTTATCTTTCTTTGATATGGCTTGTTCACATGACTGAAGAATGAGATTGAGGTTCTTCACTTTTTATTTCCATCATGCATTTAATTGACCGATCTTCTTTTTGGATGGAAGATCTTGTTGTCTTCTTTTTGTTTCTGTTATATTGTTGACAATGGTACCAAAAGGAAGGACCGTTTTTAAATAGAAATTTTCTTCATGTTTTAACTCCGCCTGCATATGTTTGAGCAAACTATGTGCCTTGGTTCCAAGGGAAGTGATGGTTTGTGATGTTTTACATGCCTCAGTCACCAATTCCATTCTTTTCTTGATATTATTCTCCACATATCTTCTACAGGATGCGAGGAGGCTGGAGGATCCTTTTAAGTTGGGTGCAGTGGTGGCAGGCATGGCTAGTGCCAAAGGATTGACAAGAAATGACATTGGAATCAATGCCTCTTCCAATTCCTTGAATCAGTCCTTCAGTCTGGCATTCTCAGCCTCGATGCCTCCAATGGAATCATGAAGTGCTTCTCCGATGGCCTCGTGAACTTGATAGATTTGGGACGGCCGCATGTTGGCAAGGTCAACCTCTGAACGATATTTTCCTTTCTTATTTTTAACATCTTTCTTCTCAATTATCAATTTTTTGGATTGGTTGTCAAAAACAACGCTCTGGAACACGAAGGATTCATCTTCGTCAAAATTTTTGGTGTCGGATATGTCCATTGGACGAATATTCTAGCTGGCATCTCCGGGCTGATCAAGGTAGAGGAGCATGCTATCCAGATCAATGTCAAGTTCCATGTTCTGACTCTGAATTTCCGGTTCTTCCCCCTGTCCCACATTTTTTTTCTCTTCTTGTCTACTGGAAGCTTGTGAGAAATATCAATTTTAGAGTGAGGAGGGTCATTATCTCCTCCTCTGTTTGAAGAACTCTGAGTTTCTTTGTTGTTGTGGTGGGCCATTGGAGCGATGCTCCAGGATGTCGTGCTTTTTGGAGTGCTATTCTCCGATTGAACACTCTTGTCACCAGGGAATTTCCCCTGTTTCCTGTACAATTTAGTGCTACTTTGCAGTGTGTCTAGGTTGTCGGCATCAGAAGCAGTAGCGTTGCCGCCAGTGTCTCTGTTTTCGGATAGGTGTTTTTGGAAAAAACAATCGCCTAGGCCAACTATTTGTAAATGTTGTTGAAAAATATTATCGAGGTCGAATCCTCTTATGATTTTAGCATATCTCAGGTTGAAGTTGCTAGAATGCGATGCAAATTCATCAATTTTGTTGGTGTTTTTCAACACGAAATCCCCGACTTTCCAAGGCAGAGGAATGAACTATTTTTTTTTCTTCTTTTCCAATAGATGCAACTAGTGGTTGTATTGCCGTGCTACTTCTGCAACAAACATTATGTTCATAATGTGACATGGAAGGAGAGCAGGTTTTTCCATGGAGCCAAAAGTTCTTATCACAGTGTAATTATCCAAATGTTCAAGTTTCCCCTTCTTGTCCAAAAAACTGGTTGCCTATTTAGATATGCGGGGAGCATCTTCTCCTAACAACAAAACTTTGAAAATAGACATGAATCCATTAAAAACCTCATAAAAACAGTGGGAAACCTTATGCTTTCACAAGGCCTGGTACCAGAATGTTACTGGTTCGAATTCCCAGTTGACATTCTTGGACAGAGACAGTTCTGGAAACTGACAGCAATGTGCTATCGCAAAAACTAAGTAGGACGACATATAAAATTTCTTTTCTCTTTTGAAGCTTGACAATTGGGAACAAATTTCATGGGAAATTAACTTGCCCCAATAAAAAATTGCTTGTTCATTGACTGTGAAATACAAAGTATAAAGAACCATCCGGGAAACAGTTGTTATGGACTCCTGTCCCGTTATTCTTATAAACAGCCAGGCAATTTAGCGGAATGGATTTCTAAATGAACTAACTTGCAAGCTTGTGATATCTTAAGGAACTAGGTTCAGGTCTTCCAATAAATGGGGCAAGAGATCCAACCCGTTATTATGCTTTGCTAGGAAATGTTTTCAATCTTCTCCTCTGAACGTCAATGTTGGCTCCAGAAATATTAACATCTAGCGAAAAACCTGAGGTGACAAAGAAATAGAAGAGCATTCCCAGAGTCAAATAATTCTTTTGTCTGAAATAAATTTATCAGCACACCAAGAGACCAGGTCCTTACAATCAAAAACCTCAGGGACACAGCCCACACGAGCAATCCCAGAGGTCCAAATTACTTGGTTCTCTGCCACAGAGGTTGAATAATAAGAATATGCCTTGGACCACTGGAAGTTCTGGTCTTCGCGCTCGAATATGTTCACTGTATCTCCACAGAACTGCTGTCAAGCTGATGCCATAAGTTTATGAGAACGTTGGTTTGCTCCAGACGATGGTTGAAATGAACACTTAGAGTTGATAATGTAAGTCTCCGCTAAATCTTGGTTAAATGCTTATGAATGGGAAAGATCCTCGAGCCTTTCGTTGATTAATGACAATCTGTATGGGTGGTGCATGATGAAATGTTAGCAGTAAAACTTACTTATTGCATATTTAGAAATGCAAAGGTGGCGGGTACGGTGAAGAGCAATTAACGATTGGAGGTTTCGTGAACGTGCCAAGGCGACGACGTGCGAACGAAATTTCATGATTTTGAAATCAACACTCGGAAGGGATAATATAACCCTCCACAAATCTTGGTTTAATGCGTATTAATAGGATATCTCCTGGAGCCTTTCGCCCATCAATGACAATCTATACGGTTCCTGCATGATGAGCTGTTAGAATTAAATGTCAGTAATTGCATATTTAGAAACAAGATATGTATATATATATATAAACAATTTTTTTTCTTATATTATAGACAAGTGAGAAGTTCACAGAGACGGGGGAGAGCAAGGAACAAATGGAAAGGTCTGAAAAGCGGTTGGGCGGGATTCAAAATAGGGTTACCGGGATACTCAGGAGAGGCAAGTGTTCCACGATCAAATTTTATGTATCGAAATTTTTTACTGCAAAATGTGTAAGGAAAGGTTCAACAGTTGGTTTGTATATTTGCAAAATTATGGGAAAGTGGCTAAGTATGGAATAGGGAAACAGTCGGGCGGACTGCAAATGAAATTCCATGATGTTTGAATTTAACACTTGCTAATTGCATGCCGACAAACAAGATCTTATATATAGTTGGTAATTGCTAATTGCAAAAGGGAGTGGGCACAGGAAACAACGATTATGAACAAAATATTTATTGAACCCGCCAAACCAACGTTCCACGAAAGAAATTCAAAGAAATGGCGAAGTATGAAAAGCAGACAGATGGGCTTCAAAATGGGGTGACAATAGTTCCACAGAAGATGTGAGGACCTGACGGTTAAATTGTATTTCTTGGAAACTTTCAGTGAAAAATGTGTACCATAGAAGAGGGCATGATAGGTAGACCGTAACACGGAAGACAGTATGATCTGAGTCCGGTTGTAAATTTGTATATCACGGAAGTAAAGGTACTGTTCATAGGTCATGGAACAATAGAAGTCCAATCTAGAGCCCGCCCACCGGGAATTCGTAGTCAGAGAAGTATCTGGGTATGTAATGGGGAAGCGATTGGTCAGTGTCGCGATATAAGAGCACGAGTGCAAACATGAGCCCCCAAGTCTGCCCATGGAAAAGAGAAAGATAAAGTTCAGGGAAAAGAGAAACGGATATTTGGCTAAGTATAGAAGATGGAAAATAAGGGCCAATATATTCACATCTGTAACAGATATCCGATTTTCCTGCCAAGATATATACTTGGAAAGAAGTGCGAAGGTTGAGGGCACAAAAAACACTGACTAGGAATACCATCTGCGAGTTTACTTAGTTCTTGGTTGTATGCTTCATTTGTCAATTTGTGTATCATGGAACTCCGAGTCATTATTTTAGCAATCCAACCCACAAGTCTGGTTGTCAATTTGTATAGTGTGGAAATCTGGGTGTTGTTTATGGGACACAGAACTATAGAGGAAATGCTTTTCCCTTTAATATAACTTATGTGATGTAAATGTAGTATGTGGCTCATTTTACCACTTTTCCATCCGTAAACAATGGCAATATTGAGCCCACCAGCCCTGGAGCCCGTGTGTCAATTTGTATATCACGGAGCTCCGAATGTTGTTTGGAGGTCACAGAAAAATAGAGGTGCAATGTTGAGCCAGCTAGTGCGCAAGTTCGCCTATCAATTTGTATATCGCGCAACTTTGGGTGCAATTTGTAGGACACAAAACAATAGAGGGCCAATTTAGACAAAGGGAAGCGCTCGATCGAAACGCGTGAATCCACCAACCTACACAACAAGGCATTTTTGGAAAAAAACCGATTTAAGTAACCAAGAAGAGAAACTACACGAGATGAAAGAGTGGGAAAATAGAAAGGCGGAGGGCAGTTTTCGTAAGCGTGAATTGGTTTCAAACAAGCCCCATTGTTGCAAAACCATCATTTTCTCCTAATTGTCAGCAAATGCTTTGTTTAAGATTAGATTTTATTGCAATGTGTGGGCGTAAGTATGTTTTTGATACATTCTTCCATGACTGTAACATATTAACTTAAGTATTAAACTTCATTTTCCACTAATTGTCAGCATATTCTTTGTTGAAGATTAGATTTTATTGGAACGTGTCGGTGCAATTGTGTTCTTGATACATTCTTCCATGACTGTAACATATTAAATTAAGTATTAAACTTCTTGCATTATGGGTTGTTAGCATTAAAAATTAATAATTGCCTATCTAGAAACAAGAATGACGATTTTGCTGCAACATTGTACTTTTGTATTGCTATGTTCTATATGCATTACGAATAGAATTGAACATTGGTTTGAAACTGTGTGTAATCTATTTTTTGTTTGCATAAAATCCTAGTGGATTGGCACAATACATTGCCATATAATTGTTAGATGTTTTGTCTTAGAAAAAATTACCTAAGTAAATACAATATCAAAGAACTATGAGACCAACGAACCATGCCAATGAGAACATGCGTTAAATCCAGAAAAGAAGCAACAACGAAGGCCCCAGGGAAATTTTTTCTAATAGAAAATCCATTTAAAAAAAAGAAGAGAAAAACAGTGAGTATTGTACATCTGTCCTTAGAAATTGGATCCAGTTCTTCGGGGCAAAACATTGAATGTATCTGCCACAAACATAGGCATGGGATCTGCAGTATGCAGGATCCTTGCAGTTTTCTCCTTGATGAATAATCCTGTGGTAAAATTGATAGTTTTTAGAAGCTTCTTGCGAGGAAGAAGACGAAAAACGTTGCAGGGTAAATGGAATAGCCCTTAACTGAAAGTTAGGACACAACTAGAAACCGGTTCTACACAGTCATAAAAAATCCAGTGACACAGGTTGCACATGCAATTTCAGAGGCCCAAATTAGTCCATTATGGATGGAAGGAGATGACTAGTAGAAATATGCCTTGCACTAGTGAGAGTTCTGGTCCTCATTGCTGAAGATGTTAATTGTATATCAAGAGAAGAGGACAGTAGTCCTGCAAGTGATTTTTTTTTTGCCTTGAAATATATCTTCGGGAGCATCAACATATCATTTATTTACTGTGAAAGTCTTCCACCCAAAACAGACTAATTTGGACCTATGGAATTCCTACTTTCGAGCTGCAAAGCGACTATTGCGTTCAACGTCGGTTTCTTTTCTAAAACTCCTTTTGGTGTTGTCAGGACTGCCATGACTGAGCTGGGAAGTTCCACCCATTATGGCTGATTTCAATTTGGGCGTAGGAGTGGGAACAGTCTCTGTATTTCCATCATCCATTGCGATATCATCGCCCATCAGATCATCTTCTTTTGGCTCGGAATCCATGACATCAACCTCTGCGCCAGCCATCAATGCAACTAGGCAGGTTCTCTGAGTAGGCAGGGTTGCCTTGGAATTCTTTGGCTTGAAATATATCTTTCGGTGTACCAAGGGACCATCTCCTTTTTTTCTTCTGGGTGGAGGGATATGAGTAGTAATAATATGCCCTGGAATACTGGAACCTCTGGCCATTATGCCCGAATGTGTTTACTATATCTAGATAGAACTGCTGCCACAAGTTAACGAGAATTTTTCGTTTGCTCCAGACGATGTTTGAAATGATAATTGGGGAGGCATAATATAACCCTCCGCAAGTTATGGTTTAATGCGGATCAATGACAATCTCCAAGGTTCGTGTGGAATGAGTTGTTCCCATTAAAGCTCACTAATTGCATATTTAGAAAAAAGAGCGAAGGTGGTAGTGACGATGAAGAGAGAAAAGAATTAGAGATTTCTTAAAGGTGCCAACCCGCCGACGCACGAAACATATTGCATCATGTTTGAAATGAATACTTGGAAAGGATAACACTCTTCTCTGCAAACCTTGGTTTAATTCGTACTAATGACAAATCTTCTCCAGCCTTCCAGACATTAATGACAATCTTAACGATTCCTGCAAGATGAACGACTAACATTAAAGCTTAATTATTGCATATTTGGAAATAAGTACGAAGGTAGCGGTGATGGCAAATTGCGACCAAACATTGTACATTTCGTCCACCTGCCAACCCACGAAACAGATTCCATACTTGGCCACTTTTTGGATCGTGGGTTCTCGGACTGTCGGTCTCAAAATTGGGCCTCTATTGTTCCGTGGACCAGAAATAGCACCCACAATTACGGGTTATACAAATTGACAAGTAGACCTGTGGGCTGGCTAGCTCGACATTGCATTCTTATTGTTTCGTGTCCTCCAAACAACACTCAGAGTTCCTCGATATACAAATTTATAGAAGGCCTCCAGGGCTGCCAACCTCAAGATTGTGATCCCTCATTCCATAGTTAGCCATTTTTTGGATTGCGGGTTCTCGGGCTGGCGGGCTCACAATTGGGCCTCCGTTGTTCCATGCCCTGCAAATAGCACCCAGAGTTCCGCGATATACAAATTGACAAGCGAAATTGTGGGCTATTTGAATTTTAAGGGCATCATGTTGATATGATAGCACAATACTTGAATTTTAAGGGCCTCATGTTGATATGTTGATATGTTGAAATGAATACTTGGAAAGGATAAAACTCTTCTCCGCAAATCTTGGTTTAATTCATTCTAATGAAAAATCTTCTCCAGCCTTCCAGACATTAATGAAAATCTTAACTATTCCTACAGGATGAACAACTAGCATTAAAGCTTAATTATTGCATATCTGGAAATAAGCATGAAGGTAGCGGTGATGACGAATTGTGACCAAGCATTGTACATTTCGTCCACCCGCCAACCCGCGAAACTGATTCCATACTTGGCCACCTTTTGGATCGCGGGTTCTCGGACTGCTGGGCTCAAAATTGGGACTCTATTGTTCCATGGACCACAAATAGCACCCACAATTACATGTTATACAAATTGACAAGTGGACCTATGGGCTAGCTAGCTCGACATTGCACTCCTATTGTTCTGTGTCCTCCAAATAGCACTCGGAGTTCCGCAATATACAAATTGACAAAAGGCCTCCAAGACTGCCATCCTCAAGATTGTGATCCCTCATTCCATAGTTAGCCATTTTTTGAATTGCGGGTTCTCGGGCTAGTGGGCTCAAAATTGGGCCTATGTTTTTCTGTGCCCTACAAATAACACCTAGAGTTCCGTGATATACAAATTGACAAGCAGACTTGTGGGGTATTTGAATTTTAAGGGCCTCATGTTGATATGATAGCACAATTGGACTTCGACCAATTTATATTCGTTTATTACAATATGAAATGGGGAAGTAGTCGGTCCGCCTGGTGATATAAAAGTAAGTGAAATCTGAAGATGTGAATTTGCCAACTTCCGCACCTAGAAATTTTCCGAAAAATGAGTAATACATACTAAGTATGTACTTTTATAAAGTATGGACATGAGATTTTTACAGAGCATGTATGGATCTTGCATTCCATATTTGGCCACTTTTTGGATCATGGGTTCTCAGTCTGGCGGGCTCAAAATTGGGCCTCTATTTCTCCATATCCTACAAATAGCACCTAGAGTTCTGCGATATACAAATTGACAAGTGGACCTGTGGGCTGGCTAGATTAACATTGCACTCCTATTGTTCTGTGTCCTCCAAACAACACTCTGAGTTCCGCGATATACAAATTGACAGATGCACTCCAGGGATGCCTGCCTAAAGATTATGATCCCTCATTCCATACTTAGCCATTTTTTTTATTGTGGGTTCTCAGGCTGGTGGGCTCAAAATTGGGCCTATGTTGTTTCATGCCCTAAAAATAGCACTCAGAGTTCTGCGATATACAAATTGACAAGTGGACTTATAGGCTATTTTAATTTTAAGGGAATCGTGTCGATATGATAGCACAATTGGACTTCGGCCAGTTTATATTCGTTTATTACAATGTGAAACAGGGAAACGGTTAGTCGAGCTAGTGATATAAAAGTAAGTGAAATCTGAAGACGTGAATCCGTCAACTTCCACGCCTAGAAATTTTCTGAAACATGAGTAATACATTATGTAATCATATAAATTATGGACATGAGATTTTTATAGAGCATGTACGGATCCCGCATTCCATAGTTGGCCACGTTTTGGATCGCAGGTTCTTGGTCTAGCGAGCTCAAAATTGGGCCTCTATTGCTCTGTATCCTACAAATAGCACCAACAGTTCCGCGATATACAAATTGATGGGCGGACTTGTGGACTGCCTGGCTCAACATTGCACTTCTATTGTTCTGTGTCTTCCAAACAACACTTAGAGGAAACAAGCAATACATAATAAATATGTACTTTTACAAACTATGGACATGAGATTGTATAGAGCATATACGAATCCCTGATTCCATATTTAGCCAGTTTTTGGATCACAGGTTCTCGGGCTGTCGGGCTCAAAATTGGGCCTCTATTGTTCCGTTCCCTACAAACAACACCCAGAGTTCTGTGATATACAAATTCACAAGCGGACTTGTGGGTTGGTTGGCTCAACATTGCACTTGTATTGTTCCATGTCCTCCAAGCAGCAGTCAGACTTCCACGATATACAAATTGACAGATTGAATCTAGGACTGTCGGGCTCAAGATTTCCATTGTTTACGGATAGTCATTCCTATCAACTATCCAACATTATCAAAAAACATGATTTTCAAATACTAAAATTATTAATATTAAATATTGATATTGTACAATTTAATTACATAAATTATGAATATTGAACCATCCTATCCGGTAACTCGCCTATTCAGAAAACCACGAGCCAAAAAGTTTGAACAATATGAAACGGGGAAGCAATCGGTCAGGTTGGTGATATTAAAGTAAGTGAAATTTGAAAGCGTGAATCCACCAATATCCATACATAGAAATTTTCTGAAAAATGAGTAATACATACTAAATATGTACTTCTATAAAGTATGGACATGAGATTTTATAGAGCATGCACGAATCCCGCATTCCATACTTAGACACTTTTTTCATCGTGGTTTCTCAGGATGGCGGGCTCAAAATTGGGCCTCTATTATTCCGTGCCCTACAAATAGCACCTAGAATTCCGTGATATACAAATTGACAAGCGGACCTGTGAGTTGGTTGGCTCAACATGGAACTTTTATTGTTTTGTGTCCTCCAAACAACACATGGAGTTTCATGATATACAAATTGACATATGGACTTCAGGGCTGGTGGGCTCAATATTGCGATTGTTTATGGATGGAAATCCCTATTATCCATGTAACATTATCTAAAAACATTATTTTTAATAATAAATTTTTAATATTAAATATTGATATTGTACAATTTAATTAGACAAAAAAGTTTGTACAATTTGAAACGGGGAAGCGGTTGTTCTCCCTATACCACTTTGTGATTTAATCGAGTGGAATTAGTACTGCTACATTCTATCACTGCAAGCATAACAATGATGAATTTGAATTTTAAAGGCCTCTTGTTGATATGATATCACAATTCGACTTCAAACAGTATATATTCGTTGATTTCAAATTACTCTAGGTGATTAATTTTACCAAGTTCAACGATAAAGAAAAAATGCTAAAAAAAGGCCACATACTACATTTGCATCACAACGCCATACAAATTATCAGGCGGATTTGCGAGGTAGCTGGAAAAAAAATTGCAATTCTATTGTTCTGTGTCCTCCAAACAACAGTCGGAGTTCCTTGATATACAAATTGACAAACAAAACATACAACTAAGATTCAACTAAAATTCAAACAGGCCGCAAGCAAGTTCCTACAAGGTTCCATAGAGCAGGACACGTCGACCTTTGCAACAAACAATTTGATGTACAAAGAAAAGACATCACCGCATTCATTTTCTCTTACATCTGGTATATATATGTTCCTAGTAGAAAATAACTGGGGCCATGCGATATATGGGGTTTGCTGCCATGCTTCCCATTTTTGGACCGAACAATCTTATGCGCATGCAATCTCAAGTACTTGAGCCCGACGAACATTCATCTGGATGTTGAAGAAATAATAGAGACACAAGATATTCTTGTTTCCTGCAAAAGTTTGATATGTATTTTTTTTCCCTTCTTCAGCCGATATGCAAAATTGCATTGTCCTCATTTAAGGTAAATTTGTTGTGTATCTGAAAGTCGCGCAGTATGAGGACAATGCTTGCCTTTTTCTGTAGATATGTTTCATACGACAATTCTGCCAGCCTAGGAATCACATTTTGTAACAGAGGCTGCCTGACTGTACAATGCACTGTTGTGTTTCCCACGGTTTGGATGGCAACATTTAGGCAATGTCCATATATATATGGACATTTTTCACCACATCACAGACAATCAATCATATCATCACTTATCAAAGTGGAGACAGAAGCAAGAGAGTTTCATTTCACACATACAGGGTCAAAGGGGGTCAAGTACGCATTCACTGCAACCAAAATACCTTCAAACTGGGAACGCGAGCATAGGAATTAATACATTGAACAATATAATACACAACTGCACCCCCCCTCCCCTTAAAATAACTAAACTAAAATAAAACAACCCGCAGAAATTTGGTGAAGGCTATATGTATAAAAAATATATATATAATTTATTTTATTATAATTATTAATTTTTTATTCATACACAATATGTCCATAAGCATGCAGAAAAGATATTTTTGGATAATGGGATATCCATTACAAATTTTAATATATTATAATTTATAATTTATAATTATAAAATAATTATAAGCAAAGTGAGGATGATTTTGTGGATGTATATGCACAACAGTTGTAGAGCTAGTTAGTTTCTTTAGATCCTGTACTATATCTGCTTGCAACTCTGTTACAAACGTTTCCTGGGTTGTCCGAAATATCCTTTCTCTAACATCCCTTTTCTTTGTTATATTTTTTAATATAATAAGTGTAAACTGCCCTTTATACAATTGTTGTTCCATTGATGAAAACAAATCTGAATAGGTATCCAACAATTGTAGCTGCAACATGGAACAATGCAACATTTCTGTAACTTACCCGACATACATGCACATGCGAAAGTAAAGGAAAAAACTGGCTATGGAAATCCGTACCATTGCCTTGTCATTGTCCAACTCTCCATCCTTTATATGGAGAATGTGTTGCGAACCAAGTTTTCTTGCTAGTGTGACAACTATGCCAATGGTTCCGATTGGGTAAATATCACTGCTCTGTGCAAGCTGGCTGATAGTCACATCTGGGAGGAAACGATATTTTGAACAAACAACAGGAATTTTTTCCACAATACTTGTTTCGTTGAGAAAAACAATCCGATCACAATCACCACGATCATATATTGTTTTGGGCAATATATTAAAATTTGTAATGGATATCCCATTATCCGGCAATAGCTTTTCTGCATGCTTCTGGACAAATTGTGTAGGAATAGTCAGTGTCATTGTCATCATGGCCTCCTTATCTGTCATGTCAGCACGCATAATGGATCTAGTTTTGTTTGCCTTGTCCAAGTAGGTTCTATAGACAACCATTATGTCCCCGACGAACACTTCTCTAGTTTGAAGATTGTTCAAGGACTTTATAGATAGTACCTTGGGTGTTACAACTCTAGACCTGGTGACAATTTTTGAACAGGAAAACTAAAGAGAATGGTAGTGTTTTTTTTTTTTTTTTGGTATTCTTCTTTCACTGGCATAAATCTACAAGTACATGCTTAACTTCAATGAACTATGGAGCCAGATTTTTGCAATCACACCTCTTAGTCTGCAGAACCTGAGCTATGTTCGGCTTCTCGCTTGTACTTGTTGATACTTCTTGTGAACTGCAAACCATGTATTGAATATGATATTACCATATTCACCATGCCATAGATGAATAAATAGCCGAGGATGTTTGTTTGGTAAACACACTAATAGCAGAGCATATGCATCTTTACCTTTGGCCTTGTTGGTCTGCTAATGTTTGTGATGACTGAATGCCCATGGCCATGCCACTAGTCCAACATTTTCGGATGCAAGCATGTGCAGATGAACATCAGGATTAAACAAACATATACACTGTATGCATCTATTTTTTTTTTATTGGAAAAATCTATAACAGTAAACAGGGCATGAGGGCGGGGCACCACGGCCAATCTGTATATCGCGGACCCCCAGAAGCCAGGGGAGCAATCTTGAACCCGCTAGCCCGGCACCCGCAATCAACAAAGTGGGTAACTATGGAATAAGGTAGAAGCGTGACCATATATGTGAAACCGTTAGTCTGCCAACTGGTGCACCAAGGTATTTTCGGAAAGACCACTATGTAGATCAATTAGAAAACAAAAGGGATAATAGAAAATGGAAAAAAAGTAGAAGTAGGGAGGGCGTAAAGGCCCATTGCTATGAGGCCATCATTTTCTAGTCTAATATTATATGCCCCCACCCGGTTTGTATATTTAATTTACTAGCACAATTGTTATACCTTTTCGAAGATTGTACCACCGAACCCTCTACTTTTGCACAGGACAATTGATCTTCCTGTCCAACTAACCTGTTTCTTCCAAGGTAGCAACACAGAATATGCAATGCACATGAAGGCAAGTTAGTATGAAGAAAGACATGTAAAAGAAAGAGAAACAAGTCTATTTATTCTAATGTAGCAACAAACAAAATACGATTTGCATGAGAAGATGCAAAAATATATTATAGGATAAGGAAGAAAAAGAACAAAGAAAAAAAAGACAGTGCAAAACAGCAGAACAAGTACAAAAAATATATAGACAGTAAATGAAAAAATGAACAATGTAATATGAAATAAGAGTAGAGGTATCCACTTTTGTAATTCCTTGTCTACATTCCTGCCAAAGAGTCCATCGTCTTCTCCAGCCATTCTATTTGTTTAAATGCAACAATGCAGCAAAAACACAATGAACATGAAGCAGGTTAGTATACATGAAGACATGTAATGAAGATAAGCTATTATGTAGGAAGGTACGTAACATCTACACACAATAAACTAGGTGAACACATATACAGACTATAAATGAAATACAAAACAACACAATATGAAATAACAGTACAAGCATGCACCTTTCTATCTCCTCTTCAACCGATGCACTCAAGACTCCGTCGTTTTCTCTAGCTATTCTGTTTGTTTGAATGTGGGAACGCACAAAATACAATGAACACGAATGGAAGCTGGTATGCACCCGAGAACAAGTAATATGTACATACAAAAAAGGAGACTCAACAAATAGTCTAAAAGATAGGCAGAAACATGAACCTTTGCACTTTTCCATCCATAGTTGCAAATATGTAATTTTTTTTCCCTTGCCCAAAATATATTACAAGCCGCAAAATATTATGAAATTGCATGACCTTAGCTAAACGATTTATGGTTTTGCGTGGCAAAGTATCCAGATATGCTTCCACCGATGGAAATGCATATTCTTTATCCTCTACATAGACTGTTGTGGCCACGATACAAGATTTTGGTTTTCCATGGCAAACTACCCAGATATGCTTCCAGACATGGAAATATATTTTTGCAGAATCTTTGTTGTACATATCATATCTCAAGTACAAGACAAATTGTATCATGGGAACA
>SNQJ01S0025782.1:109143-123827 GCA_010110895.2 Picea sitchensis
TACCTTCACCCAAGAGGATTTTCAAAGAGGTTTTTCAGCAGATGTTTTGGCAATGAAGGGATATGAGTTGGCCTGATGCCAGGTAAGCATGTGTGGTGCAATTTAGGGTTATAACAATGCTTAACTTCAATGAACTATGGAGCCAGATTTTTGCAACCACACCTCTTAGTCTGCAGAACCTGAGCTATGTTCGGCGTCTCGCTTGTACTTGTTGATACTTCTTGTGAAGTGCAAACCATGTATTGAAGATGATATCACCATATTCACCATGCCATATATGAATAAATAGCTGAGGATGTTTGTTTGGTAAACACACTAATAGCAGAGCATATGCATCTTTACCTTTGGCCTTGTCGGTCTGCTGATGTCTGTGATGATTGAATGCCCATGGCCATGCCACTAGTCCAACTTTTTCGGATGCAAGCATGTGCAGATGAACATCAGGATTAAACAAGCATATACACTGTATGCATCTATTTTTTTTTTACTGGAAAAATCTGTAACAGTAAACAGGGCATGAGGGCAGGGCACCACGACAAATCTGTATATCGCGGACCCCTGGAAGCGAGGGGAGCAATCTTGAACTCGCTAGCCCGGCACCCGCAATCGACAAAGTGGGTAACTATGGAATAAGGTAGAAGCGTGACCATATATGTGAAACCATTAGTCCGCCAACTGGAGCACCAAGGTATTTTCAGAAAGACCACTATGCAGATCAATTAGAAAACAAAAGGGATAATAGAAAATGGAAAAAAAGTAGAAATAGGGAGGGCGTAAAGGCCCATTGCTATGAGGCCATCATTTTCTAGTCTAATATTGTATGCCCCCACCCGGTTTGTATATTTAATTTACTAGCACAATTGTTATACCTTTTTGAAGATTGTACCACCGAACCCTCTGCTGTTGCACAGGACAATTGATCTTCCTGTCCAACTAACCTATTTCTTCCAAGGTAGCAACACAGAATATGCAATGCACATGAAGGCAAGTTAGTATGAAGAAAGACATGTAAAATAAAGAGAAACAAGTCTATTTATTCCAATGTAACAACAAACAAAATACGATTTGCATGAGAAGACGCAAAAATATATTATAGGATAAGGAAGAAAAAAAACAAAGAAAAAAAAAAGACAGTGCAAAGCAGCAGAACAAGTACAAAAAATATATAGATAGTAAATAAAAAAATGAACAATGGAATATGAAATAAGAGTACAGGTATCCACTTTTGTAATTCCTCTTCTACATTCCTGCCAAAGAGTCCATTGTCTTCTCTAGCCATTCTATTTGTTTAAATGTAGCGAAAACACAATGAACATGAAGCAGGTTAGTTTACAGGAAGACATGTAATGAAGATAAGCTATTATGTAGGAAGGTACGCAAAATCTACACACAATAAACTAGGTGAACACATATACAGACTATAAATGAAATACAAAACAATGCAATATGAAATAACAGTACAAGCATGCACCTTTCTATCTCCTCTTCAACCGATGCACTCAAGACTCCGTCATTTTCTCTAGCTATTCTGTTTGTTTGAATGTGGGAATGCACAAAATACAATGAACATGAATGGAAGATGGTATGCACCCGAGAACAAGTAATATGTACATAAAAAAAAAGAGACTCAATGAATAGTCTAAAAGATAGGCAGAAACATGAACCTTTGCACTTTTCCATCCATAGCTGCAAATATGTAATTTATTTTCCCTTGCCCAAAATATATTACAAGCCACAAAATATTATGAAATTGCATGGCCGTAGCTAAACGATTTATGGTTTTCTGTGGCAAAGTATCCAGATATGCTTCCACCGATGGAAATGCATGTTCTTTATCCTCTACACAGATTGTTGTGGCCATGATACAAGATTTTGGTTTTTCGTGGCAAACTACCCAGATATTCTTCCAGACATGGAAATATATTTTTGCAGAATCTTTTTTGTACATATCATATCTCAAGTACAAGACAAATTGTATCGTGGTAACACCAGCCTATGTAGAGGACAAAGAACATGTATTGTCATATGGGCACATTTCACCATATATGGTTTATAAATGCAACCTGCATATGTTTTATTTTAACAAAAGAGCAATGGATATTGCAATTTCACATGTACTTCTTGAGCTATTTTCCATGCAACAATTTTCCTTCATGTCAACACTGAAGCACCAGCAAAATCTCACAGCAGAAAAGATATCGACCTTGCCATACAGGAAAAATAACACAATTGCATGTTGACTCGTGGGTGGAGGAGTTGAACACTATAAAGCACCCCAAAAACAATAATAATCCCCCCCCCAAAAAAAAAATCAACTCCAACTATCGGCGCAGGACCCCACCCCTACAAAGCCGAATGAAACAAAAGAAAACAACAAGCACCAAACCAGTGACAAACCACAAACATGCCCAACTTGATCCATGTTCCTTGATCCATACTTGAAATGATCATCTAGTTTCTCCAATGTAGCATTTTTCCACAGGAACAAGAGACCTTGTAGATTCCTTTCCTTGACGTTGGTTAGTAGGGTCTTTTACAGACCTCATTCTTTTCTAATAGTTATCAGGGGTTTGAAGGAATTTGTAATTTCCTTTCTTTTCAAGACCTTTTCAATATTTTATGTGGCCCCACAAATGTAGGGAAGATATTCCTTCATGTTGGAGGTTTTATCGTTCTAATATCGAGTCCTTGTTTCTTTCTTTTCCATTGCATTCTTGATGTCCTTATATTTGTAGCCTATGCTCTTAAAGACCTTGGTTAGGTGGTCTATCTCTTGTTCAAGATGATCTTTTTCAAAGATTCATGCTTCCCTTATGGATAGGGTATTGAGAACCCCCATATTTTGAGAATGGTGGTGGTGGGAGTTAGCATGAAGGTAGCTATCTGTGTGAGTTTTCTTTTTGAAGACTTTGTGCCCCAACGTTCCATCCTGCTTCTTGGTGACTAGTACATATAGGAAAGGTATGTTTCATTTTCTTCTAATTCCATGGTAAATTTGATGTCTTCGGAAATTCCATTGAGGTGCTCAAAGAATTTGTTCAATTCATCATTTCCATGAGGCCAATTCATGTTGGTATCATCTACATACCTTTGTGGATCTAACTATGTAAAATCTAGAAGAATTCACTTAAATTAAGTTAACTATTAAATATGAGAAAATCCTTTAATCTCTATTACAAATTTTTTGTTTATACATTTTAATTACATTTAAATAAGTAATATGGATTTTACAACCTAATAGATATGAGATATATAACATCTATGTGTAAGACTTACAGTCAAATGGAAAAAATTAAATTTAATGATATAAAAAATAAAAATTTAATAAAAAAATACAAAGTATATATATATATGAGGATGGAGGAGTAGTAAACTTAGCATAAAGGAGTTTTAGAGTTTCCAAGGGAATCATCCCTTTAGTAAGAAGCTTTGCACTCCCTCAGTTGGATTAACCAAGGTCATAATTCCAAGGGAGTAGTTGATTGAAGGTGTAAAGGATCTCACCAAGAGAGTTCTCATAGGGTATTTTCAGGCCCTAAATCACATTTATCATAGTTGGATCCATTGATTATCTCTATGTGGGCAACGATTTCTAGAGGTGAAGTGCTTATTTCCCCTTAGAGAGGATTTTTCTCTTTTATATTTAAAATTGATATTAACAACAATGTTTCTGTGAGTGGAGGGCCATGGTTTTTTCAAAAGGTTGGTTTAGTTTCGAAGGAGTGGTGAAACTCATTCAACTTAAGGCTTTCCCCTGAGGATGAGTTTTTGGTTTGGGTAAGGATGTTTGGGCTCTCGATTTATTTCTACAATGGAATGATCTTGAGATCTATACAGGAGAAAATAGAGATTTTCTATTATGTAGCACTGGAAACCCTAGGTCTTAAAGGAGTGTCAAATATCCTTGTACATGTGCACACTACTGGAGGCTTTCCATAGGATATTTTCCTTGTTATTAGAAGGGATGAATTTTCTCAAATCATAGATTATGAAATTCTTCCTTCTATGCTTTGATTGAAGTGTGTTAATCATGGGAACCTTCAAAGAGATAACCCAACAAGAGGCATTGTTCTTCATAGATGGTTCAAATGATCCAAACTTAGGATTAGAAAGGGAAAAATAAGACTAATCTAACGAGGGATGCTAACTTAGGGGAATGTGCATGAAATTAATGGACAAAAAAGTGGCAATGGAGTGAACATGAATGTGCTCACATAGGAATGCATGGGCGTTTTTTAGAATGCACATGTGTTCCTAATGTGATAGGCTCGATAAACCCTAGACCGACACCCATGATGCCACATAGGATCCTCAGCAGGAATGCACACACTCTTTAGGAATGTGCATGTGTTACTATTGAGCCTGATTAAAAAGGCCCGTGGGAATTTTTTTCCCATTCCACCATCACGTCAGGAATTTGTGAAAGCATTGAGCCAATTGAACAATTAGATATTGCTGACAAAGTGTCCAAAGGATCGTGACACCATCTCCAATGTAATCCAGAAATTTATTTGCATTTAATTTTTTATTTTTTTTTTCATTTCCTAAACTATATTAATTTCATGTTTTTTTTTGTAATTTTCAAAGCTAATTTTAAAAATCAACATAATTTATATAAATTCCATCATTAAATTGAAACACTCTCATTTAACATGGAACCTAGAGACAACCAAAACCCAACACAACCACAAGAAGGCACACCAAACCCCAATCCACAACCAATAATCGTAAACATGGAAATTGAGAAAGGGTTGATGTCTCTTAGATCAATTGTCCAAGACTTGAGGAGTACTAGAAAGCCCAACCAATTGTCATTGGCCACTTCCTTGGATTCCATTGTATCATCCATTACAAGTTCTTAAGGGAAATTAACCAATATTTCTAATTACAGGTCTAGGATGTTTGAGTATTACATGATTGGCATGGATAAAAACCAAGTGAGAGACTTGGACATCACAAAAAAATAATTGATGTAATTGTGCATTGATCCTAAAACTAGACTACAACCACCAATAATAAAGAGACATATTTGTATGGATTAGTGCATACATTGACAATTCAAGGATAATTGGATGGATAGGTGGTTTATGTTGTTTGACAAACCTCCCTACAATAACAAGGAGATACCCCTATATTCTCTCAAGAAATTATGAGAAGAGTTTATTTAGGGTCACCATGTCAACTACTTTGACATTGGTGAATTCTAGGGGGTGAGTTGTGGGTCTACATATGATAGAGAGAATGCTAGGTGTGACCTGGTATTATATTTCCATCCTCCTAGGAAAAGGCCTGACCCCCTATAAACATCTTTTCATCATGGAAGACATCATGTAGACACAATTATCGATGTCAGCCTTGACTCAAAGCCTAATTAGGCACATGGGAATTTTTGTAACATTATGTGACAAGAGTTGCCCTCTGGTGATGTTGGTAAGGGGATGGACCTTCAATATCTTGACAAGAGGTGCCTACAGGTGATGTTGGTAAAGGGGATGGACCTTCAAGCCCTGCAGTAGAGTGCAACTAGGAGAGGGAACATGGACATAATAAACATTCATGCAAGCCTCATAGATGCTCGAGTTGTGGGAAGATTGTTTTATGGGCCGATGGAGGCCAGTGGAGATGAGAGTTTCTTATAGGTTAGTATCTTAACCATCTTTATGTTCTTCATATATATATATATATATAGTTTTTTATGTATGTATTTACATATCTTATTATATGATGTTTTGCAATTTCTATGCTCCGATAACATACCCTCTACAATGATAGATGCATTAGTGTTAGTTTCTACCATTGATGCAATAGTAGAGGCAACCTGCTCATTTGGTGTACTATATACATAGGTATGTGCCACATTTGATAAATTCACCACACTGATTTGTTTATTCTCTAGCATCCTCAAATATAATGTTCTTGTGTTTCTACAAGTTGAGATACCATATAGTGATGAACCATGCCCACTTGGGATGGATAAGTCACCCCCTTCATAGGTATCATGTGTTGAGTTAAATATTGTTTAAATGTGAAATTTGCTATATCTTTTTGGTTTAATTTTACATTTTGGTACCAATAAAAATATTATAAATAAGTATGTAGGTGTAACATCCTGCTCTTGCACACACTTGATGTTACTTACTCTTATGGACATTTGTGTGCAAGTGATCCGATTAACTATATGATTGACTGATTCGATTATGGAGGATGATGATGTTTGTGGATTTGATGATATGTTATTTTATGATATTTATATCGACAGGTGTTATTGATTGTTTTCCTGAGTGTGCAAGACTCTGGACATTTGAGGATGCTGATGGAATCGATGGATCTCCTTGGACTCCGGAACAAGTCAGGGAGCGAACGACTATGGATTGAATGCTTTGATATTACATATGTGACATATGACTAGATATTATGATGTTGATTGTTATCGCTGACACGTTTCGTTGATGGATGTAGGATGATGATAGCTTGCTAACCAGACTCACATTAGGAGTAAAGGGGTCACGTACGACAACCAGAGACATTAAGGGAGAGGTGTGGCAACAACCCTACCACAACCTACTGGCACTCCCGCCATGGCTCGAACTGTAGGTTAACGATTACCTAGTTCGAGAAGACCCATGATGTTGAGAGGGTGGACTGTGACAGTCGCTCACGATGATTCTAAGGGTGCACAATAAGGTAGGGTCCTTTTTCCTTAGAGGCTCTTAGTCTCCCACAAGATCACCTGATAGAGTATTGACTCCAGGGGTTTGACGTCTACCAAATTTAGTCAAGAGGCGAGTGACACCCTTGGAGCACATAATGCATCTTGAAGGGCACGTCGTACAAATAAAACAGAAAGAGGTGAGTGACACCCTTGGATCACGTAGTGCGTCTTGAAGGGTAGGTCCCAGTTTTAATTTAAGTAAGTTAATAAACCTAGCACCTAGAAAAGTATGCCTCACATTTTTAACTTAGGTAAGTTAACGCACGTTTGAGAAACTAATCACTTGAAAAATCTATAAAAAGGATGGCGGATGAGGAGTATCGATCACATCTGGCTTGCGTAAGATTATGCTTTCAAACTTTTACCTTGACTGAATTTCTTTTGTGGGAGTTGGGATACCCAGCTCAGGTAATGAGTGGTAGCATGACCTTGCGAGGCGAGTTGGGAGCTAGAATTTCTATGGTTTATGTGTGCGTGGCTCCTTTGCGGCTCGGGGGGCTCAAGGGGAAGAAGAGTACCCCTAGCATTGGCTGGGAGGTACCGGTGAGGTCTAAGCTGTTAGCAAGCGGGGAGTTGGATGGCGCGTAGGCGCAAGTGAACCTCTTCAAATCCTTGTCATTGGTTAAGGTATTTTCTTTCGAAATTGTTTGGTTAAGGAATTTTGTTGTATAATAAGAGTTGTAGAAAAACCCACTTAATAGGAGTTGTAATTCAATTTGCTTAAGGAATTTTGTTTTATAAGAAGAGTTGTAGAAAGACCCACTTAATTGAGTTGTAAATTCAATTTAATTTGGAAAGTTACGTACTGGTCCAGATCTAGAAGAAAATTTACAGTTGTTGTCCTTTAAATTCTCAATGAATTCCTGCTAATTGAATAAGCGAAATAGAGTACAGGCCTAGGTTCACCACTGACACGAAACTGATAAATCTTGGGGTCCTTTTTAAACTGTGTATGCATCGAGGTGCCTGGTAATAGGATCCCTGTTTGTTTTTACACTTAAATTATGAGTTTACTTAGCCAGGAGCATATTTAACAGTCATAATCGACCATTGAAATCCTGAATTGAATGGGTAAACCCTTTATAGGTTGATATTTAAAGTAGCTCCTAGATAGTGAGGCTTTCAGAGTTCTCAACTCAGCTTTATTTGTTTGGAGTGAGTGCATTGGATGTCCTGGATCGAATCAAAAGCTAGATAGAGGGTACTGTGGAGCCCAACCTTCAGCCTTTCCACCACCAGGTTTTTCTTTATAGTGACACTCTTTTTTTCCAGTTAACAACTTTTTCCTTGGTTGGCAATCCTCCTTAAATCTGTACTTCCCACTACCCACTTCCAACTCCGCGTCTTTAAAAAAAAAAATTTGACTAGTGCTTGTATATTGTTAGCTTCTTTCCGGTTGTAACTGGTGCCTCCGAGCTGGGCGATCAATAGGTGTGTTACCAACAACCAAAGGGTTGTAGTTAAACGTAAAGGACATGCCTTCTTTAGGCGATACAGGTGTTGCTGCAACTTCCATTCTCTTGCGCAGGAACACTCACACTATGCCAACTTAAATCTCCATAAACCGTTGGATTGATGTAATCCTTTCTGTTTCTTGCAGTATTACTACGACTAGATCTAATGCCTTCTCATCCAATACTTCCTCCAGTGGTTTCTTTTCTGTGACCTGCAACAGTGGACGATGATTATGTCATTTTAATGAATTGAAAATGGATCTGAAGGATTCTTTTCTGTGGGTGGGATTCCACACCAAAAAGAGGAAGCTAAAGCATTTGAACCAGAACAAATCCGCACTCTGTCTTGGTGTAGACACTTCTCTGAAAGCTAGGGGAAAATGAGTTGTTTACTGTACATCACTTAAGCGATGTAAACCAAACTGGTAAATTCATCCCTTCTGATTCACGTGGGGAAGCTCTGCGTTTTTCTTCAGAACCTTTTCCCGACGCTAGTAAATCCATCCCCTCCGAATGCATGGGGAACTCTGCGTTTTCCTTTTTGCAAAAACGTTGGCCGGGCGCTGTGCCTTTACCCTGGAATGTCAGAGGCCTACGAAGGAATGTCAGAGGCCTTGACTAACTGTCTGTGTTGGGATAAGGCCAGTGTGCCTGTACCCCTGAGGGTCCACAACGCGCCCCACCAGTACTGGTAGCTTTCAAAAAAAACTCGAGAGGGTTAAGTTCCTGAGTCCACGAGTGCCACAGACGGCTCAACCGTCGAGGCATGGCTGGAGAGCCAAGAGATGTGCTTCACGCTTCATGACTTTGACCTCTTGCCCAAAGGTCCACATAGGCAGTCGTCAGCTAAAGGGGAGCACTCTTCTATGGAGGAAGACACTCCTACCTCAGCTAAACATGGTTGTCGAAGCCGTGTTAGGGGGAATGGTTCTAGGAACGGTTCAGGGAAAAGTAATTGTTAGAGGAATTCGTTGAGCGCCAGATCGATGAGTTTGGTGCCTTACGACAAGGTGGTCATATGGTGTTGGATTATGAGACCCAATTTATGGAGCTACTTCGGCATGCCCTGCATATGAACACGAAGAAGTTGGAGATTAACATGTTCATGACCAGCCTTAACTCCATCTTTCATGCAAAGGTGATGATCTAAATTCCTCGGACGTCGCACGATGCAGTCCAATAGTGATCCATATGGATGTCAGTTGCCTCCCACCTATTCCAACTAGTTCATTTTGACAGTTTTCCAATTTTTCATTTTTTTTCCTAGTTTTCGGGGCCTGCACCCAGTCTTCAATGTGGCTCTCCTTCAGCCATATTTCCCACCATTATTGGACACCTCAGAGATAACAGAGTAGTCGACACCAACATAACTCAACCTTGAATGCATGCAACAAGCATACAGTGATCATATTGTGGACACACAGATCAAGGGAACCCGACATCAAAGGATCCAACTTTATCGAGTTGTCAAAGCAGTGCATCTCCTGCACCAAGGCAAGTGGCTCACTCAGGGCCAAACAAAAATTTCCTCATATGATGGGGGAACTCAATGCAATGGAGACCTTTGCTTACTAAGGGGGGAGGATTGATCCATATGGATGTCGATGGCCTCCCACCTATTCCAACTGGTTCATTTTGGCAGTTTTCCAGTTTGGCAGTTTTTTCCTAGTTTTCGGTTCTCTGACTTGCGGGGCCATTTTGAGGCCCTAAACAACGTTTTTAGGGATCGCTACACCTATCCATGCACTATGAACTATAATGGTAATACACCTATTCCTCATGGGTACACGCTTACATTACACGGTTACTTCCTAAGCAGCGTATTTGTGTTCCATGGCAAAGTATTAACTCATTGATTAAGCATAACAATAAATGGTGGAAAGAAAGTAAAGAGATGCATATGTTCATCACATCACATAGTCATTTACCATGGTTCACCCCCTCCTGGGCTACTTCCACAAAGATTTTTCTCTTGGCTCTTTTATTATGGTAGTTCTGCAAGTCCGGCGCCACACACTTACAATTCCCCTATGATGGGTAAGATTTATGTGGGGAGAACTAGATCGCACCAGGCTCCTCAGCCTGTGGGCTAATCCCTAGAATCTATAATTTCCCTTCCCCCTGAGCTCAACAACTTACAAATACAGTTCATATAGTCAACATTGCATACTAAGATCCCGAGCTAATACACAAACTTTTGACATGAAACAGTCAAACCTCTACAATGCTTTGACTTCTACAATAGTCCAACCAACCTCTACATGATACCTACATATCTATATTTATACATTTTGGGCTCTTCAGCCATTTACAAAGCATTACCAAAACCCTAACCCTACCGATATTAGGTCTTCCTCCCACACGCGTGTGCTTTTATTCCTCCAGCTGTCACTTTCCTTGTGCACGCTTTCTTGCATGCACGCGTGTTATGTTTCTTGCCAACTAGGTAGATTTTCCGATGTCAAAATCTTTCCATGCACCATTAGAAAACAAAAGGTGTTAATTTTGGGTAGAGAAGGCTTTGCCTAGATCGATTCCCAAAGCTTGGAAGTGGGAGGACCACCAGAGTTTGATAATAAGAAATTGTACCCCAATTTAACTATATACCTAGAGCTTCCCCAGCTGCACTTGTCTCCTTGTTGTAACTTTAGTGATGCACACCCAGCCAGCTTGTTGAAGAAGTAAGAAGCCAGAGGATGAAGGTCCTGAAATGAGATGCCATGCCATTTTTTCTCTGAGAGTTGAATTCATCAAACAAGGGTTCTTGATGTCTAGGCCTCCTTTTTCTTGAGTTTGGCATACCTATTGCCAATTAAGTAGGTAAAATTTCTTGGTATTGGTCTTCCCTCCCGCCCATAGGAAGCTACAGAGAGATTTTGATATTTTCTCCAAGACACCTTTTGGGGCCAGCAACCCTGTACATTGAAAAATGGTAAGAGCAGACAATACCGATTTAAGGAGCACTATTTTTCCTGCCGGGTTGATCCTTCATCCTCCCCATCCTGGGATTTTATCTTTTATTTTATCCATAATGTCTTCCCAGGCCTACGAAGATGAGTGGTACAGAAAGATTGGCATCCCTAAGTACTTGAAGTGTTTCCAAGAGACAATAAAGGGGAATTTGAAGATCTTGGCTATTACTTCCCTGATGTACCTAGGGACATTCCATCCATAAATATTGCGTTTAGAATTATTGAGATTACCACCCGAAGCCTGTAGGAAGGAATCCAAGGCTTTTTTTAATCGTTCGGTGATGATTGAAGTTGTTGACCCCATAAAAAGGGTATCATCAGTGAACTATCAGTGGTTGATCTCCTTAATTCCTGTGAACTATGAGTGGATGATATCCTTAATTCCCCTGGAAATTTGAAGTCCACGGAGTTTACAGATTCTTCTTTTTTCCTCCATTTTTCTGCTTAAAGAATCTGCAACTAGTATATAAAGATAGGGAGAAAGAGGGCATCCTTGTATTAAATCTATGCTAGCTTTGAAGAACTGTGTGGGCCTTCCATTGATCATAGGAGCTATCCACAAATAGCCGATACAAGCTTTAATCTGATTGATGAAGTCTTTTGAGAATCCATATGCTTTCAGTATTGAGTAAAGGAAGGAGTGCTTTACTCGATCGAAGGCATTCACCATATCTAGTTTAATTACCATGCCTTGATATTTGGTTCTTTGACTTGAATGTATTGCTTCTTACACCACTACTATATTATCTGTGATCTGTTTGTTTTCCATAAACCCACCTTGATAGTATGAGATGAGTTTGGAGAGGAAAGTTTTAATACGATTGGCGACAATTTTGGTAAGAATATTATAAGAATATTTACAGAGAGAGATAGGTTGAGAACGAGAGAAGTTAGAGGGGTTGACCTCTTTAGGGATGAGGGACAAAAAGGTAGAGTTTATTGTGCCTCCAACTTTATGTTTTTTCAGAACATAATTTAACATCCTTTTCAGATCACCCTTAATAATTTCCCAGAACTGTCTATAAAACCTGATTGAGAATCCATCTAGTCCTGGAGCTTTGTCTTGCTCCATGCTCCATAGAGCTTTCTCTATTTCCTTTTATGAAATTTCATTGATAAGTTGTTGGTTTTATTGATCTGTGATAATTTAGAGCTAGAATGTTTTCAAGCATTTCTTGTGTGGATTCTTCACTGGCCTATTCACTAGGCTTTTGATATAGTAGCCCAAAGTGTTGAGTCGTCGCTTCCTTGATTTGATCTATTGTTTCTAATTACTAACCTGAGTCTAACTGAATTTTTGTTACCATGTTCTTCCTCCTTTGCTAAGTTTGTTTATGGAAGAATGAGGTGTTAGAATATCCACCTTTAAGCCACAAACTCTTGTATTTGAGTTTCCAATGCTCCTCCTCCTTCCTTATAGCCAAGTGAAGTAGCTAGTAGGCTTATTTTTCCCTGCTTAAAAAATCTTATGTTACCTCTTATTCTTCTATTTTTTCCTAAATTGTGGCCAAATATGATACTCTATTTGTACGTTCAATGCCAGTTTGACCTCTTTAAGCTTACTTTCCCAGATATAGTTCGACGATCCTTGAAAATGCTTAGACCAGTCATGTTGAATGAAAGAGGGAACTTTTGGGGAGTCTAACCAAAGGGGATTGTAGCGGAAGGAGATTGGGCCCATATTATGTGGGTTGCTAAAAAGAAGAGCGGTGGGTTTATGGTCAGAGATGGTGGTGGGAAGGATAATTGACGAGATGACAAAGGAGGTAAGAAGGAAGTCATAACTGATAAGGAAGTGATCTAGGTGGGCCACAATATGACTTATCCTTGAGCATCGGTTGTTAAAAGTGTATTTTTCTTTGGGGGGATTAAGGTCCATTAGATCCCAACCCGAGAGGAGATATTGAAGTTTCTCACTTTGTGGATCACGAACCTTGCTACCTCCCTTTTTATCCCTGGAAGTCAAATGAGTGTTGAAATACCCTCCCACAATCATTGTTTCTACATCTAACATTTCTTTGAAAGCAAAAAGTGTTGGCAAATGCTTAACAGATAGCATATTCTTGTCATTGATGGCAAGTACAATAGTGAAGATGGTAGGATCAGAGTGTGCATCGATAGACAAATAGGAACAATGTAGGCTCAGGAGGAATTAGCGCAGAGTCGAAATTCTTCCAAGTAAGAAGGATGTGTAAGCTTGGAGGAGAAGCATCGCTGATCGTTGGATCCCATCCAAAATTCCCGAGAGTATGAGGGCCGTCAAATATGAATAAAGACAAGAAGTGCGCGCACTAAAGAGGAGGATAGATCTTAGGCATTAGATCTGAGCGCAAGATCTGACCACCGTTGGATCGAGGAAAACCTGCACGGTGTTTAAAGTGCAAGGAGAAAAGGGGCTCAAAAAATCCCGAAAGCAGGAGGACCATCCATCTCAAGGGGTTATGTGGACCGTTGATCCGACTCCCTATCAGGGTTTCGAGGATCGTGAGTTGAAGAAGTCAAAGAATAATAACCACAGGACTCGCAAAATCGCGATATGTGATACCCCGATATAATCTCGACCATTGGATCGACGACAAATATGGACCGTTGATCCCAGTCCTTGTCAGAGTTTCAGGGATCAAGAGTTGGACATGTCAAAGTTTATTGACATCAGGAACCTCGAAATCGTGATGTGTGAAATCCCGACTGAACCTGAACTGTCAGATCAAGATGTGATCTAGACCGTCGACCCAACTCATGACACCAGACCATGTCAACTAGGGACACGTGTCACAATTAGGTAATGACAAGTGTCAGACTGATTCAACATTTCAGGCACATGTAAGTCATGAATCAGAGTGACATGTGGCAGTATTCAAACACGTGTCAATCCATGTGTGACGTCAGCAGATAGACACTATATCAGAGTTTCACGGATCGCGACTTGGGGAGGCAAAGAACCCAATGCATCAAGAATGTCGATTTCGCGATATGAGAAATCGCGATTCAATCGCAGCCGTTAAATAGAGATCATATCTGGATCATTGATCATACTCCATATCGGAGTTTCATGGATCAGGATTTGGAAGTGACAAGAACATTCACCACAGGAATGTCGAAATCGCGATATGCAAAATCGTGAAATGATCTAAGCCATCAGACCAAGCGTTAATTGGGACCGTTGATCCCACGCCATTTCGGGGTATCAGGGATCGTGACTTGGAGAGTCGAGATGCCTCATCTCCAGACTCGCGAAATGTGAAATCACGAAAGCACCTTATGCATAAGGCTGTGGTCACAGCCCTTGGTCACATCAGCGAGAGATGGATAGATGTCAGAGGACAAGGATGAGCTGAGCCTTGCCGCACGGTAAGGTGGAGAACGATACAGAAGGTGACACGACAGGAGTGGGGCCCTTAATCAATACTCCACCATTCCAGAACCCCCCCGTATTAAAGACAGAAAGGAAACGGGGGTCTGGAATCGCATGAGCATCATTGATCTAGGTGCTTTAATCCTGACCACTCGAGAGATGCGCGCCCAATTCCGGACGCCCCCCCCCCC
>SNQJ01S0025782.1:125922-151154 GCA_010110895.2 Picea sitchensis
ATATGAGGATGGAGGAGTAGTAAACTCAGAGTAAAGGAGTTTTAGAGTTTCCAAGGGAATCATCCCTTTAGTAAGAAGCTTTGCACTCCCTCAGTTGGATTAACCAAGGTCATAATTCCAAGGGAGTAGTTGATTGAAGGTGTAAAGGATCTCACCAAGAGAGTTTTCATAGGGTATTTTCAGGCCCTAAACCACATTTATCATAGTTGGATTCGTTGATTATCTCTATGTGGGAAATGGTTTCTAGAGGTGAAGTGCTTATTTCCCTTTAGAGAGGATTTTTCTCTTTTCTATTTAAAATTGATATTAACAACATTGTTTCTGTGAGTGGAGGGCCATGGTTTTTTCAAAAGGTTGGTTTAGTTTCGAAGGAGTGGTGAAACTCATTCAACTTAAGGCTTTCCCCTCAGGATGAGTTTTTTGTTTGGGTAAGGATGTTTGGGCTCTCGATTTATTTCTACAATGGAATGATCTTGAGGTCTATCTAGGAGAAAATAGAGATTTTCTATTATGTAGCTCTGGAAACCCTAGGTCTTAAAGGAGTGTCAAATATCCTTGTACATGTGCACACTACTGGAGGATTTCCATAGGATATTGTCCTTGTTATTAGAAGGGATGAATTTTCTCAATTCATAGATTATGACATTCTTCCTTCTATGCTTTGATTGAAGTGTGCTAATCATGGGAACCTTCAAAGAGATAACCCAACAAGAGGCATTGTTCTTCATAGATGGTTCAAATGATCCAAACTTAGGATTAGAAAGGGAAGAATAAGACTAATCTAAGGAGGGATGCTAACTTAGGGGAATGTGCATGAAATTAATGGACAAAAAAGTGGCAATGGGGTGAACATGAATGTGCTCACATAGGAATGCATGTGCGTTTTTTAGAATGCACATGTGTTCCTAATGTGATAGGCTCGACAAACCCTAGACTGACACCCATGATGCCACATAGGATCCTCAGTAGGAATGCACACACTCTTTAGGAATGTGCACGTGTTACTATTGAGCCTGATTAAAAAGGCCCGTGGGGATTTTTTTCCCATTCCACCATCACGTCGGGAATTTGTGAAAGCATTGAGCCAATTGAACAATTGGATATTGTTGACAAAGTGTCCAAAGGATCGTGACACCATCTCCAATGGAATCCAGGTATTTATTCACATTTAATTTCTTTTTTTTTTTTCATTTCCTAAACTATATTAATTTCATGTTTTTTTTGTAATTTTCAAAGCTAATTTTAAAAATCAACATAATTTATATAAATTCCATCATTAAATTGAAACACTCTCATTTAACATGGAACCTAGAGACAACCAAAACCCAACGCAACCACAAGAAGGCACACCAAACCCCAATCCACAACCAATAATCATAAACATGGAAATTGAGCAAGGGTTGATGTCTCTTAGATCAACTGTCCAAGACTTAAGGAGTACTAGAGAGCCCAACCAATTGTCATTGGCCACTTCCTTGGATTCCATTGTATCATCCATTACAAGTTCCTAAGGGAAATTAACCAATATTTCTAATTACAGGGCTAGGATGTTTGAGTATTACATGATTGGCATGGTAAAAACCAAGTGAGAGACTTGGACATCACAAAAAAATAATTGATGTCATTATGCATTGATCCTAAAACCAAACTACAACCACCAATAATAAAGAGTCGTATTTGTATGGATTAGTGCATCCATCGACAATTCAAGGATAATTGGATGGATAGGTGGTTTATGGTGTTTGACAAACCTCCCTGCAATAACAAGGAGATACCCCTTTATTCTCTCAAGAAATTATGGGAAGAGTTTATTTAGGGTCACCATGTCAACTACTTTGACATTGGTGAATTCCAGGGGGTGAGTTGTGGGTCTACATATGATAGAGAGAATGCTAGTTGTGACCTAGTATTATATTTCCATCCTCCTAGGAAAAGGCCTGACCCCCCTACTCAACATCTTCCCATCGTGGAAGACATCATGTAGACACAATTATTGATATCAGCCTTGACTCAAAGCCTAGTGCACCATGGGAATTTTGTAACATTATCTTGACAAGAGGTGCCTACAGGTGATGTTGGTAAAGGGGATGGACCTTCAAGCCCTGCAGTAGAGTGCAACTAGGAGAGGGAACATGGACATAATAAACATTCATGCAAGCCTCATAGATGCTCGAGTTGTGGGAAGATTTTTTATGGGCCGATGGAGGCCAGTGGAGATGAGAGTTTCTTAGAGGTTAGTATCTTAACCATCTTTATGTTCTTCATATATATATATATAGTTTTCTATGTATGTATTTACATATCTTATTATATGATGTTTTGCAATTTCTATGCTCCGATAACATACCCTCTACAACGATAGATGCATTAGTGTTAGTTTCCACCATTGATGCAATAGTAGAGGCAACCTGCTCATTTGGTGTACTATATACATAGGTATGTGCCACATTTGATAAATTCACCACACTGATTTTTTTATCCTCTACCATCCTCAAATATAATGTTCTTGTGTTTCTACAAGTTGAGATACCATATTGCGATGAACCATGCCCACCTGGGATGGATAAGTCACCCCCTTCATAGGTATCATGTGTTGAGTTAAATATTGTTTAAATGTGAAATTTGCTATATCTTTTTGGTTTAATTCTACATTTTGGTACTAATAAAAATATTATAAATAAGTATGTAGGTGTAACATCCTGCTCTTGCGCATACCCGATGTTACTTACTCTTATGGACATTTGTGTGCAAGTGATCCGATTAACTATATGATTGACTGATTCGATTATGGAGGATGATGATGTTTGTGGATTTGATGATATGTTATTTTATGATATTTATATCGACAAGTGTTATTGACTGTTTTCCTGAGTGTGCAAGACTCTAGACATTTGAGGATGCCGATGGAATCGATGGATCTCCTTGGACTCCGGAACAAGTTAGGGAGCGAACGACTATGGTTTGAATGTTTTGATATTACATATGTGACATATGACTAGATATTATGATGTTGATTGTTATCGCTGACACGTTTCGTTGATGGATGTAGGATGACGATATCTTGCTAACCAGACTCACATTAGGAGTAAAGGTGTCACGTATGACAACCAGAGACATTAAGGGAGAGGTGTGGCAACAACCCTACCACAACCTACTAGCACTCCCGCCATGGCTCGAACTGTAGGTTAACGATTACCTAGTTCGAGAAGACCCACGATGTCATGAGGGTGGACTGTGACAGTCGCTCACGATGATTCTAAGGGTGCGCAATAAGGTAGGGTCCTTATTCCTTAGAGGCCCTTAGTCTCCCACAAGATCACCTGACAGAGTATTGACTCCAGGGGTTTGACGTCTACCAAATTCAGTCAAGAGGCGAGTGACACCCTTGGAGCACATAATGCATCTTGAAGGGCACGTAACGCAAATAAAACAGAAAGAGGCGAGTGACACCCTTGGATCACGTAGTGTGTCTTGAAGGGCAGGTCGCGGTTTTAACTTAAGTAAGTTAATAAACCTAGCACCTAGAAAACTATGCCTCGTGGTTTTAACTTAGGTAAGTTAACGAGGGTTTGAGAAACTAATCACTTGAAAAATCTATAAAAAGGATGGCAGATGAGGAGTATCGATCACATCTAGCTTGCGTAAGGTTATGTTGTTGAAATTTTACCTTGACTGAATTTCTCTTGTGGGAGTTGGGATACCCAGCTCGGGTAACGAGTGGTAGCTTGACCTTGCGAGGCGAGTTGGGAGCTAGAATTTCTATGGTTTATGTGTGCGTGGCTCCTTTGCGGTTAGGGGGGCTCAGGGGGAAGAAGAGTACCCCTAGCGTTCGCTGGGAGGTACTGATGAGGTCTAAGCTGTTAGCAAGCGGGGAGTTGGACGGCGCGCAAGCGCAAGTGAACATCTTCAAATCCTTGTCACTGGTTAAGGTATTTTCTTTTGAAATTGTTTGCTTAAGGAATTTTGTTGTATAATAAGAGTTGTAGAAAAACCCACTTAATAGGAGTTGTAATTCAATTTTCTTAAGGAATTTTGTTTTATAAGAAGAGCTGTAGAAAGACCCACTTAATTGAGCTGGAAATTCAATTTAATTTGGCAGGTTACGTACTGGTCCAGATCCAGAAGAAAATTTACAGTTGTTGTCCTTTAAATTCTCAATGAATTCCTGCTAATTGAATAAGCGAAATAGAGTACAGGCCTAGGTTCACCACTGACACGAAACTGATAAATCTTGGGGTCCTTTTTAAACTGCTTATGCATCGAGGTGCTTGGTAATAGGATCCCTGTTTGTTTTTACACTTAAATTATGAGTTTACTTAGTCAGGAGCATATTTAACAGTCATAATCGGCCATTGAAATCCTGAATTGAATGGGTAAACCCTTTATAGGTTGATATTTAAAGTAGATCCTGGATAGTGAGGTTTTCAGAGTTCTCAACTCAGCTTTATTTGTTTGGAGTGAGTGCGTTGGATGTCCTGGATCGAATCGACAGCTAGATAGAGGGTACTGTGGAGCCCAACATTCAGCCTTTCCACCACCAGGTTTTTCTTTACAGCGACACTCTTGTTTTTCAGTTAACAACTTTTTCCTTGGTTGGCAATCCTTCTTAAATCTGTGCTTCCCACTACCCACTTCCAACTCTGCGTCTTTAAAAAAAATAGTTGACTAATGCTTGGATATTGTTAGCTTCTTTCCTGTTATAACTGGTGCCTCCGAGATGGGCGATCGATAGGTGTGTTACCAACAACCAAAGGGTTGTAGTTAAACGTAAAGGACATGCCTTCTTTAGGCGATACAGGTGCTGCTGCAACTTCCATTCTCTTGCGCAGGAACACTCACACTATGCCAACTTAAATCTCCATAAACCGTTGGATCGATGTAATCCTTTCTGTTTCTTGCAGTATTACTACGACTAGATCTAACGCCTTCTCATCCAATACTTCCTCCGGTGGTTTCTTTTCTGTGACCTGCAACAGTGGACGATGATTATGTCATATTAATGAATTGAAAATGGATCTGAAGGATTCTTTTCTGTGGGTGGGATTCCACACCTAAAAGAGGAAGCTGAAGCGTTTGAACCAGAACAAATCCGCACTCTGTCTTGGTGTAGACACTTCTCTGAAAGCTAGGGGAAAATGAGTTGTTTACTGTACATCACTTAAGCGATGTAAACCAAACTGGTAAATTCGTCCCTTCTGATTCGCGTGGGGAAGCTCTGCGTTTTTCTTCAAAACTTTTTCCCGACGTTAGTAAATCCGTCCCCTCCGAATGCATGGGGAACTCTGCGTTTTCCTTTTTGCAAAAACGCTGGCCGGGCGCTGTGCCTTTACCCTGTGGTATTTCCCAGGCAACCCTACGATTGTTTGACTTAACCCCTGCGTTTCTCATTTACATATCCTTCCCTTCGCTCAACGATCTGTGGTGTGGCGCAATGGTAGGGCGTCTGACTCCAAATCATAAGGTTGCGTGTGTTGGGAGTTGCTCCCTGCGTACCTTACTTAGCTTAGAACCCTCAACTTTCACTGCTCTAATTTAGAACGCGCCCAGTTCCTCTGCGTTTTTGCAGTCTCAACGGTTCGTGTCCCCTTCTTCGCATCGAGATTCTCTCCAAGATTTCAGGATTCGAGGTTCCGTGGATTGAGAGTTATCTTTAATAGCTAACGTTAAGGTAGATCGAGCACTGTTAGTACCGTAAGAGCGTTTCGTAATTGCTCGTGTGCCTTCAATATTTAACGTGGACGATTGATTTAACTTCTGCTATTTTTGTGCGATACATAATTGTTGATGTATGATTGTCTTAGGATATAGAATTCTCGTGCGTTGATTTCGTTAATATAGATGATTGATGGTTTACATGTTAGAATCCTAGCGCGCAAGGAATTTAATGAGATGAGTAATTGTCTAGGTGTTGGATTGCTGCGCGCATGAAATTTATGAAATGGATGATGGTTTCTGATATTCGACTCCTAGCGCGCAATGAATTTAGTGTAAGGATGGATGTTAAGTTTTAGACTTCTTGCACGAGCGGAATATGATGTAAGGAATGTTTGTTTAGTCATTGGACTTCTTGCGCTATGAAGATTTGTTGATGTGTAATGACTATGTGATGGGTTTTCGGGTGCCAGTGAATTAATGTTTATACCAGATGGATTGTTGATTATTTTGTCAACGTCTCAATTTAAGGAATTTTTGCCTCGCGCCTTGACCATGCTGTCATTTAATAATTGGAATAAGGATGGATGCACCATGTTTTAGCTTGATTACTTACGCACATCTCATCAATGGTGATGCATGATGAGTTTAGTAACCAATTGTACTTACACGCCTTGATATAAGTGGGCGTTTGTTTCGTTACGAAATTTTATCCTACATCTCGATTAATAAGGATGATCACTCTGGAATAGTGAGCATACACTATTTTAATCTTGTGCCATCACTTAGGTTGACCTGTGAACATTCTAGATTTGTTTACTCTCGCGCGCAATGTGTATTCAATGTTGTTTTATGTTGAATAACGATGATATTATCCCGACGCCATGGATTGTAGATGTTTTAGGATTGATGGATTGATTCATGGATGATAGTTGATGTTGATGTTGATGTGACGACAGTGTGTCATAATGATCAACAATGCTTAATTTTTGTTTCGTTAATTTAAGCGAACGATGTGTTGATGGTGTTTCCACAAAGGGTGATGTGTTTTTTTTTCTAACAAAAAGAAAAAAAAGAATTGATGTTATCTGACACGTGTTGCCATAATGGTGGGAGCATTACATATGGTATCATAACGGATTCAACCTGCGACTGTGGATGGCCACGCCTTCCACTGAATTAAGCCCTTTATTTATATTCAATGCTAATTGACTTATTAACATGTCCTTGTGGAAATCAGAGTTAGAGGACGCCATAGAGATTCATGACGTGGTGCTTGGGGAGGAGGCACAACGCCTCTAGTAGCACCTGCGCTGGAGGGGTCCAACCCCCAAGGAGAATAACAAGTCTTGAGCATGAGAGGATTGTCGCGCGGGATGTGTTGGGTCTGACAGGGCCCTACTAGGGAATGTCAGAGGCCTTGACTAACTGTCTGTGCTGGGATAAGGCCAGGGTGCTTGTACCCCTGAGGGTCCACAGCGCGCCCCACCAGTACTGGTAGCTTTCAAAAAAAACTCGAGAGGGTTAAGTTCCTAAGTCCACGAGTGCCACAAACGGCTCAACCGTCGAGGCATGGCTAGAGAGCCAAGAGATGTGCTTCACACTTCGCGACTTCGACCTCTTGCGCGAAGGTCCGCATAGGCGGTCGTCAGCTAAAGGGGAGCGCTCTTCCATGGAGGAAGACGCTCCTACCTCAGCTAAACATGGTTGTCGAAGACGTGTTAGGGGGAACGGTTCAGGAAAAAGTAATTGTTAGAGGAATTCATTGAGTGCTAGCTCGATGAGTTTGGTGACCTACGACAGGGTGGTCGTATGGTGTCGGATTATGAGACCCGATTTATGGAGCTACTTCGGCATGCCCCGCATATGAACATGAAGAAGTTGGAGATTAACATGTTCATGACCAGCCTTAACTCCATCTTTCGTGCAAAGGTGAGGATCTAAATTCCTCAGACGTCACATGATGCAGTCCAATAGTGATCCATATGGATGTCAATGGCCTCCCACCTATTCCAATTGGTTCATTTTGGCAGTTTTCCAGTTTGGCAGTTTTTTCCTAGTTTTTGGATCTCTGACTTGCGGGGCCGTTTTGAGGCCCTAAACAACATTTTTAGGGATTGCTACAATCTTTTGGGATCAAAAAAAAATGTGTATTCCTCGGATAGACCTTTCCAACGGGCTATCGTGCGCCTAAAACGGAGATCGTATGTAAAAGTTACGACCCCGGGAAGTTGACCGACTAACTTACCCAAACGAGGCCCACATGACTTTTGACGCTTCATCTCTGTTGGTTTATTGAGATGTCCCCTCCTACTATATGTGTTGTTGACCTAAGGTTCATATCTTTTAGGTTACCAACAAATCTTAAAACTATCGACCCTTCTGGTAAACCAGAAGGAAACACAATACACCGAATGCACTGCGCAGTCTCACCCGAGATAGCTTTAAATGGGTAGCTGTAAGACTCAGGTGTTTACAACCTAGGATTGAGTATGAGATAGGGGTTTGTTAACCAGATCCATGCACTATGAACTATAACGGTAATACACCTATTCCTCACGGGTACACGCTTACATTACACGGTTACTTCCTAAGCAGCGTATTTGTGTTCCATGACAAAGTATTAACTCATTGATTAAGCATAACAGGCGGAAAGAAAGTAAAGAGATGCATACATTCATCACATCACACAGTCATTTATCGTGGTTCACCCCCTCCTGGGCTACTTCCACAAATATTTGTCCCTTGGCTCTTTTATTATGGTAGTTCTGCAAGTCCGGCGCTGTGTGCTTACATTTCCCCTCTGATGGGTAAGATTTATGTGGGGATAAATAGATCGCACCAGGATCCTCAACTTGCGGTCTAATCCCTAGAATCTACAATTTCCCTTCCCCCTGAGCTCAACAACTTACAAATATAGTTCGTACAATCAACATTGCATACTAAGATCCCGAGCTAATACACAAACTTTCGACATGAAACAGTCGAACCTCTACAATGCTTCAACCTCTACAATAGTCCAACCAACCTCTACATGATACCTACGTATATATATTTATACATTTTGGGCACTTTATCCATTTACAAAGCATTACCAAAACCCTAACCCTACTGACATTAGGTCTTCCTCCCACACGCGTGTGCTTTTCTTCCTCTAGCTGTCACTTTCCTTGTGCATGCTTTCTTGCATGCGTGCGTGTTATGTTTCTTGCCAACTGTCATTCCTCTCTTTGCACGCTTTCTTTCTCATGATCTTCCTTATTTCTACTTCGTCCTGGTGCCAACAGGCCCCCAACAATGACATGTGACTCGTCCCGAGTTACCTAGTCTTTCTGAGCTGCCTCGATCTCCTTGGTGATCATCTGGAACTTTTTCGTTAGCTTTTCTACTGTTGTCAGTGCATGCGAGGTCTTCTGCTTAATGGTATCCACTACCTGAACTGCCACTTCGTCGCTCAATAATCTTGCACATTCTGCCTGTGTCTATGCTATCTGTGTTCTAGTTGCTTCTGCCTGTGCGGGTACTTCTGCTACCCGTTCCTGTAATGGTTCTATTTGAGCCTCACGCTCATGTTTCTGTGTTTGTGCAGTGATCAATTTTGCTTGCATCTTCTTCATCTTTTGTGTCCCCTTGACGCATTCTGGGATTGGTAGGGTCTTTTGCCTCTGTTTGAGTTCTTGGATTGCTACATTGATCCTTTCCTCTTCCTTGTCCCAACGTTGAACCTGTGGATCCTCCTTCAGTCTTGTCCAAAGTTGCACTGCTTTATTGAACAAGTCAGATGTTTTGCTAACGTATTTATCCATCTCCTATAGTTGCATTGTTGCTGCCTGCCTCCTTTGCTCCTTTATTGCCGATGGAGTTGTTGGTGTGAGTTGTTCTCGGAGACCCTCGATATCATTCTGATATCGATCGATTCCCTGCACAATCTGGTTAATATTTTCTGTGGCTAGGAGTTCATTTCCTTGCGCAGTGCTTGGAAGTTTCCAAAAAATTTCTCCCACTCTTCGTTCCAGTTCGTTCCCGCGTTCTATCTTCTTCTAAGTTTCGGATTTGGCCTGCTCACAGTCTTTTTCCAGCGCTTCCCGCTTCTTTGTGGCTTTCTATAGCTCGACTAAGTTTTTATGTTCCCGAAATTGCATCTCATGATCAACGCTAACCTGCAATTTGTATAGTGCCCTTGATGGCATCCGCTTCAAGACCAATTGGATGTGATCCAAATCCTTCAGTGGTGTTTGTCCCACGATTTCATTCATTCGTAGCATGCTTGGTTTTATGTAGACCGTTGCATGTGCATGTGGCATTGGGAGGATTGGGTCTCATTCTTCTACCTCCACTCTTTCATTAGTCTATGTTGTCGACGACTCTATGCCTCTGCTGCTACTTGCTCTCTGGGACTCCCCGAGTGTTCTAAGGAGCTGTCCCATTTCTTCCAGCTCATTTTGCAGTTTATCCATGTGACGTGCTGCGTGATCGAAGTCTTCTGCTAGACAGTCTTGAACCATTCTGGCGATCATTTATCCATTGTCCTCCGTAATCGTATAGTCTGGTGATGCTCGTTGTGCCTTTGATTTCTTGCGCGTGCCTGCTGCTTGTACAGTCGGTCTCTTAGTTCCCCATGTTTCTTGTGTGATGGGATTTGGGGCAGTCTCCTGCGCCTCCTTAGCTTGTTTCGGCTGTTCGTTAGTCTCTTTCTGCCCCTTCTGGGTTCCTATCTACTTTGACCCTTTGCTTGCCTGAGTTGGCTTGTTTTGGCTCGTCCTTGGTTTCTTGGGCACTGGGATTTGCAGAGGCTGTGTTTTCGCCTGCGCTGCTTCTCCTTCTGCAGGTCCTTCCGGTACTTCCTAGGGAATGGATGGGATCCTCCATGCGTCAGGACATTCGCTGATGACCATGTCTATATCACCTTCTGTGATGCAGTAGCGCATCGGTAGCCACTGTTTATCTGGATCCTGCCTTGGTTGTATCCACATGGCTTGACGTGTAGCCTAGAAGTTAGCGATGTCCCCATATTGTGCGACAACCTCTGGTGTTATTCTCCATGATCGCCTGATAGCTTCATGTATGTCCCGTAGGTATGCTTCAAATATGATTCCATTTTCCCTCTTATGCCTGGCCCGTGACTCAGATCTCAGTAATAGATATCTCACTCCCGCTGGCTATGGTTTAGTACAAAAAATTACATACTTTGGTTCCCGCCATCCCATGAAGGCTATGAGGGTGAGCAACCATGAGTAATGGAATTCTATAGCGAGGTCTTGTGCATCCTTGCAATCCACTTGAAACAAGTTTAATAGATAATGCACCCAACTCACGAAGGTGCCTTCTGCGCATTGAGCTGTAACTACGATGACTCTTGCTGGTACTTCACCTTTGCGGCATTTTCTTAACAATTTACAGGCTAAGATATTTGTGCCCAATTGTGTCACTGCACTGTTGATTCGTTTGATTATAATTCCTCTTTTCCCCTTGGCGGTACCATATTTCTTCTTCATTTCCTCTACTAACGCTTTCTCTTTGGATTTGTCATCCAGAATCAACACGGGATCCATACCCCGGTTGGGTAGTCCTGTTATCTGCATGATGAGATCAACAGTTATGGGGATAGGTTTTTCCAAGCATATATCCCCTCTGTGCATGACTGCTAACAACTTCTTGACACATGCTGTCGCGTATTGGCCTCTGCCAAAATGTGGAAGTTTCAACAACCCTAAAATTCCTGTTATGTCCAGTCCAACTACCCATTGATGTGGCTGGTTGATCGTTTCTCCCAGTTGGTTTACCACTATGTTTTGCATAAAATCCCTCGATGTAAGTTCCAGGTAATTGGTTTCGTCTGATACGTCATGGTCGGAATACTTGAGCTTCCTGACGTGACCCAGTAACTGCAGATCTACTTGTACTCCCTCTGGTATGCATGGTAGCACAATTTCTGCTGCCGGTTTCTTGCGAGGTGAGCTCGGTATCTGAACTTTGTCTTCCTGCTGTGGTGGTTGGTTCGACATTCCAACAAATCTCAGTTTCTCCCCTGTAATCCACTCTGGCCAAGCCGAGGTAGTTCCCGTGGTCTCCTCTGTTGGTTGACCTAGGCTGGGTACCCATGAATCGTCTGGTTTCCCTCTCGATCCTCGATTCTATGTTGTTCTGTTAACTTCCACGGCTGCCTCAGTGCTTTCTGGTTGCACTTCCCTTAGGGTTTCCGCTTCCTCATTCTGAGGCTCTTGCGCCACTGCTGGCGTATCCTCTTTCATGACCTCTGCTTGTGGCTGTTGAATCTCTTCCAGTATCTATGTAGAGTTCACCGGTGTTATCTTTGGGGATGGGATCTTGTCGATATCAACGATCTCCGACTGTTGCTGCTCGTTTTCTTCCATCGGTCCTCGTGACCTAGTTTGAACCCTGGTTGGTCTGGCTGTCTGGCCTAGTTCTGTGGGCTTCGGTGGTGCCATAGTGGTGAGTGTCGAACGTTTGCTGAGTTTGAAGGACTTTGGTGAGCTCTGTGGTCTCACTCTGTTCGTTCTGGCTGCTGTTTCTCTCTCTTTGTTCCTCTTTTGTGAATAGACTAGTGGCTTCCGTGCTTATGTCTTGTATAGGCTTGTCATTAAGCTTATCGAGGACACTTCCTCCATGATGCGATTGATGCACCATAAATATGGGTTCAATGCATCTACGGCGGTTTCGTACTTGACATTATGCTTACTTTGATGTTTCAATTTGGTGTGTTTAATGTGATGTTCCATTAGTCCTTTCCGTGCCTTAATTCCGCTTAGTGCTATCCTGTCATACTGATTTTTCCACCTTTCTGTTTCCCTCTCATTTTTCTTTGGCATGTAACCGTTGTTCTTTCCTTTGCTGCATTCGTGTTTCGAGCGTCATGTGGATTTTCTGTCTCTGGCATGCTTCNGCAGTGGGTGGTTGAATGTCCTTGTATCACTTCAGTCGGCTCCCATTAATCATTCCTCTAAGGCATGTGCCTTCTAAATATCTTAACTATACAGCTCCATCGTCTGTTACAGATTTTACTTCGTATGGTCCTAACCAATGCATTCTCAGCTTTCCTGGGTGCTAGAACGATTTGCTGTCATAGAGAAATACTAGATCTCCTTCCTTGAAAGTCTTCTTCTTGATGTGTCGATCGTGCCATGATTTGTCTCTGGCCTTCTGCACTTGCTGATGGAATCCTGCCAGGATTCGGTCTTCCTCGATTGCTAATAGATGATTTAGTATTTCCTGTATTGCACCTCGTTCTATCATTTGTGTGATAGCTGCTACGCGTAAGCTGGGTACTAAAAATTCTAATGGCACTACTGCTTCTTGGCCGTAGACCAGTTTGAATGGTGTGTGCCACCTCAATTTTTTGTAGGTCGTCCTATACGTCCATAATACTACTGGTACCTTGAGGTCCTAATCTTCTTTGTTGACGTTATAGATCTTTGTCAGTGTGTTCTCTAGAATTTTGTTAAAGGCTTCTACTGTGCCATTCACTTGTGGATGATACAGTGTAATTTTCTGGTGGTGAACTTCAAACTCTCCGAACATCGCGCGGATGGTGCTATTTATGAAGTGCATGCCTTGGTCGCTCATCAAAACTATTGGACACCCAAACCTAGTAATTACTTGTTCAAATAAGAAGTGTGCAGCTGTCTCTACGCTGCAGTCTTTTACTGGTGTGGCTTCTGCCCACCTTGTTAGGTATTCCGTCGCGGTGATGATGTATCTTGCCCCTATTCTTTTGGCTGGTGGGTTAATTGGCCCCACAAATTCTATTTCCCATTTATCAAATTCCTATAATGTCACTTGTGGTCGTAACGACATCTCGTCCCTTTTGTTGGGTTTTCCTACCCTTTGACAAACATCACATCTTTGACAATACTCTTTCAAGTCTCTGTCAATCGTTGCCCACCATAATTCTGCGCGAAGTACCTTCTGCACGGTAGATTTTCTTGCATAGTTCCCTCCTTCTAATCCCTCGTGGGCTTCTGCTAAAATTCTTGGTCATTCGTGCTCTAACACGTACCTTTGTAAAATGCTATCTATGCCCATTTTATATAGATATCCTGTGATCAGTTGATAGTTGGCTACACGAACTACCATATTCTTCTTCTGTGCGGTGGTATATTCTTGTGTTGCGGTACCTGTGCTCAAGTACTGGATGATCTCTGCGAAGTAGTCATCAACAATATGTATTGAGAATAACTGGGCATCCAGAAAGTTGTCTTCTATGTTCGTGGGTTCTTCTCCATTTGTGACCCGTGATAGGTGGTCAGGTCCTGCATTCAGTTTTCTTGGTTTGACTATTACTTCGAAGTCAAATTCTTGAAATAAAAATAACCATCGACAAATTATCCCCCCCAACACTGGCTTGTTGACTAGGTATTTTAGGGCTGAGTGATCTGTAAACATCTTAAAATGTTTTCCCAATAGGTAGTGTCCGAACTTCTGCAGTGCATAAACCATAGTTAGGCCTTCTCTTTTCGTCGTTTTATAATTCTGTTCTGAGTCTGATAGTTTTCTGCTTGCAAATGCTATCGGATGATCCAAGTCTCCTACTCCTGGCTGCGCTAAGATAGCTCCAAGTGCTATTGCTGATGCATCTACATGCACATGGAATGTCTTTCCCCATTCTGGAAATACTAATATCGGTGTAGTGACCATCTTTTCCTTCAGAGTATCCAGACCGTGTTGACACTCGTTGTTTCATTGGTACTTTGTATCCTTCCTTAACAATTTTTCCATTGGTGCTGTGATCTACACATATCCTTTGATGAAATTCCTATAGTATCCTGTGTGTCCTAACATCGCTCGTAGATGATGGACTGTTTTTGGTGCTGGTAAGTTGATGATGACTGTGATCTTTGCCGGATCGACCAATAGCCCTTGTTTGCATACAATATGGCCCAATAGTATCCCAAATAGTGTTCCAAATATACATTTCTTTATGTTTAGTAATATCTGACACTGTCTGCATCATTCTATCATCAAGCATAAAACTTCCACATGGTTTTTCAGCAGACTATAGATTGTCTAGTCATCCAGGTATACTTCGAGAAATTGATGGATGAATTCTTTAAATGCTGCGATAACCACTCTGGAGAGTATTGCTGGTGCATTCTTTAGTCTGAACGACATGACTGTATATTGGTAAGATCCCCATTCCATCACGAACGTGGTCTTGTATATGTCCTCTGGTGCTATCTTAATCTGATGGTATCCTAAGAATCCATCAGTGAATGAGTAAGCTTCGTGTCCCCCCACATTCTCTAACACTTCATTCGTGAACAATGTAGGGAATGGGTCATGTAGGCATGCATCATTCAACTTCCTCAAGTCAACGCATATCCTAATCCCTCTTCCTTGTTTCTTGTCCTGTACGACCATCAGGCTTATCCATTCTGATTCCTCGACTAGTTCGATTATGCTAGCTTCGAGCATCCAGTTGATCTCCTCTTTAAATTTTTGTTTATATATGGGGTTCAGTCTATATGGTCACTGTCTAATCAGTCTCGCTTTGGGTATGAGGGGTATCTTCATCTCTCCCAGTTCTCCTACTATACCCTTCATCTCTGTAAATGTTGTAGGAAATAAGTCGTTGTATGCGCGCAACAACTCTGTGATGATTTCTATTGTTGGTTCATCCCAGTAGTCTCCAAGGCTGGCCATTTTGGGATGTTCAGCTGTTTCGATGATAACTTTCTTTACCTTGATTGGTGCAGAAATAACTTCGGATTCTATGGGTGGTCCCTTCACATCTCTTTCTCCTTCTACTTCTTCAATTTGAATGTCACGTGGGTCATCTTCGTCTGGTGCTTCCTCCTATACATGGTAACATGACAATAGTTCCTTGACTGTTTGCTTATTTTGATGCTTCTCTTCGGTAATAAGTTCTATTTCCAGTTCTTTAATGAATATTATTCCTCTGATCCGCTTCAGGGATGCATCTATTTTAGGGTTCTCATGTTCGAATGAGAAAGTGATGGTAAAGTTCTGTTGCAATGTCATCCATGTTGTAGTTCCTTTGCGCAATTCCTGATCTGTATACCAGTTCGCTAGTATGCCCTCTAAAGTGTGAATGAAGTCGTGAGGCCATTCCTCTTGTGGTGTCATTCTCCACAACATTTTTCACTCCTCCAAGTGTTTCGCTGGTGTCCCTAGTCCTTCATATTTCTGCTATTTGTTGTTTTTCTGTTCTACGCCGAACCTTATGCGCAGTAACCGCTTACATTGGTACCAGTTTGTGATAATCTCCTTGTGTGTGCCCCACCATCTTGCGAGTGTGGCCTTGAGTGCTAAATCTAGTGCTAGTAGCCTCTGGTTCTCTAATACTTCATCTTCATAATGTATCAAGAATGTTTCCAAATCATTTAGTCCGTGGAAACTGGGTGGTTCTTTGATTTCTATGCCCATCCACTGTACCATGTGGTCGATTCTTGCACATCTTCTCGTGGATACTTCGTGTAGTCTCTGCTGCCAGTTTTCTAACTCGGTGTCTAAATCTGTTGCACATGAAGTAATGATGTGCCAACTGAGTACCCCGTCTGTAGTTGGGTTTACGTAATCCTCCTTGCGCGTAGTTGTTTTGTACAACTGGCCAATCTCCTCTAAGTCTAGGAAAGTGGGTTCTACGAACCTCTCCCCTTCTGATGGATCTAGTGGTTCTATGACCCTGTAATCTTCGGATTAAAATGTCATTTTCCTTGTCTTCAAGTTAATTATGGCCTGGTTGTCAAACGCCCAATCAAGACCAAATAATGTCAGGTACGGTGTTGTGCCATCTACTATTTCGATGAATTCAAAGTCTGCTTTGGTGCGCACGCCATCAAGATCTACTGTTACTCCTTTTAGTCTCCCTATTGGTAGGACCCTATGTTGGTTTGCTAGTTTTAATTGGACATTTGAGTATCCCAATGTTGGCTCTCCCATGCATTGCCAGGTTTTCTTGGGTAGCACATTCACTTTGGATCCTAGGTCCAGTATGATGTCTCCCATATTGAAATCCCCAATGTTAGCATTCAGTATAAATTCCCTACTTGTTCTTCTTCTTGTGTGTATATGATTGACAGTTTTCGGTTCTAGCTTTCCTTCCGTCTCACTGCTACATTTCTCTAGGATGTTTTGCAATATTTTCACAGATGAAGGATCACTTAACACTTTTATGCATGATTTCAAAAAGTCTTTGATAATAATTACTTGTACCTTGGGTGGCATTCCATTGGTATGATCCAATTATGGCAACATTTCGTATTCTCGGGCTTCCTTGACTAGTTGTGTAGTGGAATTCGACACTGTGTCCACCTTATGAAATTTTTGTTTGGCTTCCTTAAAAGTCTCCTTTTCTTTGGGCACATCGAACCGCTTTCTTGGTTCAGTGTTCTTATTTACCCATTGGTTCTGTGTGGGTTCATGTCAGACTGTGTCGTTTCCTGTTTTCGTTCCTCCCCAAGTGACTATATTGATGTTTCGTCCGTCCTCACTTGCTTTGGCTGAAATCCATTGAACATTATGATTATTCTGGTTCCTTTTTCCCTGGATCCTTACTAATAGTGTCAGACATTCCTCTATCTCATGACTCGATGCATGACAGTACATACAAGTTGTTGGTGGCAGTGGGCATTCCTGTGCATAATGTCCCGGTTGCTGACAGTTGTGACATGTGACCGGTCCTCTGCCATGTCCGAAACCTCCTCTGGCTCGTCCTCCTCCTCGATAGTTTGCTCGGTCCCCTCTCGACACATTGTACTATGGTGCTTGATTATACTGTGCGGTATTATACTGGGGTTGTGCCGAGTTGTATGGAGCTTGGGCTTGATTGAATTGCGGCGCTTCTTACCCAGTCATCATTTCAACCTATACCCTATATGCGTCTGATGTTCTTTCCCGCATCAGCTCCCTAGTTTTGCAATCTTTGTCATCGTGGCCTACTGACTTACAAAGGGTGCAATAATAATTCTTTGGAACTGTCTGGTACTCCTGCATCATCGTGCAGTGATAAGGGTCGTGACCCGGTTTCTTGCATATTTCGCACCATAATCCTCCCTGTGGTAGTGGGTTTGGCATGTCGGTTTCCATATATTACGCAAATGTTGGACATTCGTTCTTGTGGTGTCCTTCCGTCGTGCATGTTGTGCACCAAATGACCTCTCATTTGTCCTTGTTCTTATTTTGGTTTAACTGAAATGTTAGATTCTTCAAATCCTCCTTCAATTCTTCAATAATAGGGTTTGTCTACTGGTACTAGTTCTCTTCCAGCTCCAAGGCTGCCTGTAGAGCCTCTTCTTGCGTCTGAAACTTCTGCTGTCATAAGGGATATTTTAGATGTGGGAGTAGTGAGTTGACAAACAAGTGTCGGTGCTACATCTTAGTGATAAGGTATTTTAACTTCCTCTTTAGTCGCTTGAATCTCTGGTCAATATCCCATACAGACTCTCATGGTTTCTGTATTATCTCGATCATCTTGTTCATGTACTGATCCTCTGAGCTCGGCTTCTGGAACTCATTAATCAATAGCTTCTTAATGTCTTCCAGTGTCCTCGTCGTACCAGGGGAACTATTTGTGTCTAGGCTCATGTACTAGTCTAGTGTGCGGTCTCTTAGCATGATCACTAGCTGCACAAGTTTGGTATCTTCATCAGTGATCTGTTTTGTCTCCCATATCTTTTCACAAATGAACACATACTTCTCAAGATATTCAACTACTTCTCCTTGAAATTCTAGTAATATGATAGTGGGATCGTGTCCTGCCATTGTAAATATTGAACTGCTACCTTCGTCGGGCGGTGTAGATACTTGACTAGTACTACTTGAATTGGCTCCTCCAGTTGTTGCTCCTATAGTAGATGTACTTCTTGCTATCGGACTTCCTCCGAACTTTGGTTGTCTAAATGGTGGTGTTGTCTTTGGCGTATTGGTCGCACATGGGTTTATGGGTTCCACACTAACATTAATATGGAAAGGATGGTTGCCTTCTCCTCCTGTTCTTGGGCCTCTTGTTTTCCTCTCATAGGTTGCACGCAGGATTTCCTCAATCTACTCCTCAGCCTAGATATCCTCTACCTCTTCCTCATCGCTTTCCAATCCCTCTCTCGTGGCTACGACTCTCTTCTTGGTATTCACCTTATATTGGTAGGGTACTCCGCTACGCGTCGTTCTTGATGACGCCAAGATCCACTTAAGTTGGTCGTCATCCATCAAGATCGGGTCCAAGAGTTCCTCCTCCTTCTTGCCTTTATCCTCACCTTCTTCTATTTATCCTCTCTCTGTCAGTGCTTCCCCCCGTCCCCCATGCACGCGGGGAAGTCTAGTTGTATGATTCCATTGTCATTACACCATTTTTATATAGAAATATTTTAATAGAAGTATACAATGATTGAATGTACCTTCCTTGGGGTCTGCGTAGAAATTATTTCTCTGCTGCACTGCATGACTTCGCTATGTTGACTGCAAAGTCTGTGATGAAGCCTTCCACAATAATATCAAGCCAAAAGTCAACTACACAGGTGAATGTGTTGTTCACCTACTGTAACTGCTCAACATGTACTAAGGTCTAATCTAGCTGTCGGATCCGGTTCGTCGCATGGTTATATTTCAACCTTAGTATCCAATCCTACAGTAGGTGGGGAAAATCATAGAAAAAGACTTCGTGTAAATCCATAAACATGTATCTATCTAGATATTTGCGAGGTGTGATGCTAGGGTTTTGATTGTCTTTTTGGGCAAACTCTATCTCTTTGGTTCTCAACCAGCCTTCGATTTCTGCTTTTGTGGGGTTCCACAGTATCAACATTCCCTTCTAATGGCTCAATGATCTTCTGGTTTCACTCATTCTTTTCTCATGCATTCTATCTCATCTACTCAGTCCTTTCTTGTTTCTCTTAACATGACAACGAAACCATTTGTTGGTTTATTGAGCTGTCCCCTCCTTCTATCTGCGTTTTTGACCCGAGTTTCATATCTTTTAGGTTACCAACAAAGCCTAAAACTATCATCTCTTCTGGTAAACTAGAAGGCAACACAGTACACCGAATGCATTGCACAGTCTCACCCGAGATAACTTTAAATGGGTCATTGTAAGACTCAGGTGTTTACAACCTAGGATTGAGTACGAGATAGGGGTTTGTTAACCAGATCCATGCACTATGAACTATAACAATAATACACCTATTCCTCACGGGTACACACTTCCATTACACAGTTACTTCCTAAGCAACGTATTCATGTTCCATGACAAAGTATTAACTCATTGATTAAGCATAACAATAAATGGCAGAAAGAAAGTAAAGAGATGCATACATTCATCACATCACATAGTCATTTACCATTGTTCACCCCCTCCTGGGCTACATCCACAAATATTTGGCGCTTGGCTCTTTTATTATGGTAGTTTTACAAGTCCGGCGCCGCGCACTTACAATTCCCCTCTGATGGGTAAGATTTATGTGGGGAGAACTAGATTGCACCAGTTTTCTCAGCCTATGGTCTATTCCCCAGAATCTACCCTTTTCCTTCCGCATGAGCTCAACAACTTACAAATATAGTTCGTATAGTCAAAATTGCATACTAAGATCCTGAGCTAATACACAAACTTTCAACATGAAACAGTCAAACCTATACAATGCTTTGACCTCTACAATAGTGCAACCAACCTCTACATGATACCTATGTATCTATATTTATACATTTCGAGATCTTCAGCCGTTTACAAATCATTACCAAAACCCTAACCCTACTGACGTTAGGTATTCCTCCCACACGCGTGTGTTGTTCTTCCTCCAACTGTCGCTTTCCTTGTGCATGCTTTATTGCATGCACACGTGTTATGTTTCTTGCCAACTGTCATTCCGCCCTCTGCATGCTTTCTTTCCCACGATCCTCCTTCTTTCTACTTCGACCTGGTGCCAACAATCTCCTAGGGTTAGCTTTTTGGATGTCTAGGTTTTTTGACATTCCTGTTTATTGTAAAAAGGCCTTCAAAGCCTCATTGTAATCATATTCTTGCGAATGAGCACAACCATTACATCTCTTCTCAGAGATAATCCACCACCATTCCAACAAGCTTGTTTTCCGTTGCATTTTATAGTTTTAGCTTATTTCCTTATTGAATAGAAAACCAGTTTCACTGTATCTATGTTATTCTGTGTTAAGCATCTTTTAATAATCTGTATTCATTTCATTCTGATCATAAAATCTGGATCAAGTAGGCCCCTTAGATAAGGAATATCGATCGCGGGAGTCCATCAAGGACTCCTACAAGACCGTCTGGACTGACAACATCTGGTGCGAAGAAGCATCAGACGTCATCCATAACAGACCTCTTGCTATCAAGATACATATCTAGAACCATTGTTCGCGACACCTTGATGAAAGGTTCCTCAGCAGAGGGCTCCCTTCAGGGGACCACCGCATACGTGATGACATCGCTAGCAGCTGTCGTTTAGGCTTGTCAGCAGAACAAACCAGGAGCTTAGGCTGGTGGGATGAAAAATTCTATTCTGGCGCCAGGAGTACTGGACGAGAGGTGGGATATGGACTTGAAGAGAGTCACCTTACCAGAAACACTGTTTGGTTGAAAGTGCGAGAGCGACTGAGTTAACAGGACACACTACCGTGGAGGAGATGGGAAAGGCCCATAGGATTCATGACCATGGTAAATAAACACTAGGCCGAGCACTAGACCACTGTGATCGATGCATCAGGTGTCATTACCAAACAAACTTTAGTATTTGTTAGACCCCGATGCTACAAAGAACTCTAATTCTAGTACCGCACTAAAGGGATCTAGGTAAAGGCATTCGACAGGAAAAGTTTAGATTCATTGATATGGCATCGGGTACCAACCGGATGTTGGGAGGAAGGGGTATGAACTGTCTCTTTAATCTGGGGATAGTGTAACAAAGACCGAACTACATCACAATCTTAAGATCCTATGACAACATGATCAATATGGACTGGTGGGAATCACATGATGTGATCCTCAATGATAAGATGAGGTGGTTGAGTTGGATCGATGATGAAGGACAGAGAAGTGTGATTGTAGGAATAAAATGGGGAGTATCCCCGAGGTTCATTTATTCCCTACAACTACAAGAGAGAATGCACAAGGATGCAAGTTATAAGCATACTTAAAGCTGAACATCAAGGGAATGGAAGAAGGATTAGAAGACCTTCCAGTAGTGCGAGGGTTTGCAGACATGATTCCCTGAAGAATTACCAAGTGTGCCACCCAAAGCCAAGGTGGAATTTACCATCGACCTAAAACTTGGAACTGAAATGATGATGAGAAAGCCTTATCGGATGTCGACCCCTGAGTTACACGAGTTGAAGGAGCAACTGAAGGAGTTACTGGACCTAGGACTTATACGTCCAAGTGTATCTCCTTGGGGTGCTCCTGTTAATTTCATACGGAAGAAGGATGGGTCGTGGAGACTCTGCTTGACTACTGTCGAGTATTCCTTGATGACATTTTTATATTATTGGATGATGGAGGAGCATGACGAACACTTGCGCTTGGTACTACAGTGTCTACGAGAGAAAAAAAATTGTTTGGGAAATTGTCAAAATGCTCATTTTGCTATTGAGGATTCATTTCTTAGGGCATGTTATCTCCGAAGGCATTGTTGTGGATCCCGCAAAGGTTGAGGCTATTATGGAATGGCCTACACTGAAGAATGTCCCAAAAATACGTAGCTTCATGGGTTTAGTGGGATATTATCGATGGTTCATCGAGGGTTCTTCGAAGATAGAAAATCTGATTACGAAATTCCATAAGAAGAACAAGAAGTTTGTGTGGACTTAGAAATGCGTGGAAGAATTTCAAAGGCTAAAGGAGCTGTTGAAGACAATGCCAATACTAAAATTCCCTGGCATGGACGAGGGCTTCTTGGCATGCACTGACACATCCAAGGAAGGCTGAGACAGAGTCTGAAGCAAGATGATCGAGTGATCGCTTACATCTTGAGTAAATTAAGGAAGCATGAGGAGAACTACGTGACACATGATTTGGACTTGTTAGCGATTGTGTATGCCCTGAGAGTGTGGAGACATTACCTGATTGGATGGAAATTCGAACTAAAAATGGACCATTGTGTTTTACAACACATTTTTACGCAAAATGACTTGAATGCGTGTCAAGGGCATTAGTTAGAGCTTCTTATTGATTACGATTTGATATTTCCTACTTAAAAGTAACGATGAACAGAGTGGTAGACGCTTGAGTCGGAGACCACACTTATTTTTAGTGATACCTCTTCAAATGAATCTACGTGAAAATATTCTAACTACAATGTGACACTGACTGGAATAAAGAGGGTAAGGAATTTTTTCGGGCAAGACACCGTAATGGAACCAAAATTGAGGGATATACTGTGGACAACGACGAATCCTTGAGATATAATAACCTGATTTACTTATGTCTCAACGATGAATTGAGAAGTTTTGATCTTATGCAAAGCTCATAGATAAGTGTACATCGCTCATCTAGGAGTCATGAATATGAGGACCGACCTTAATCCCTTATTCTTCTAGAAGGGATAAAGGTGAACATCGTCAACTGCATGGCAAGATGTATAGAAGGTCAGTAGGTGAAGGATGAACATAGGCATCTAGAAGGATTGCTATGGGCACATGCCATTCCGGAATCGACATGGGAGGTCATGTCGATGGAATTCACTATTGAATTTCCACTGACGAAAAGGAGGCATTACCCGATTGTCGTGACAATTGACACTCCGATGAAGAGTTCACATTTTTTCCCTGTGCGTACGCTATATCAGGCACCAAGTATGGCTAGAGTTTATATTAGGAAGATGTTGAGACTTCCAGACATACCAAAGGAATCATATCCGATAGGGATTTAGTGTTTGCAAGATGATTTTGGATGAGTTTCCCAAGAGGCCTTGGGAACACCATTGAACTTTAGTACAACATGTCCTTGAGATAGTCGGGTTGACTGAAGGAACGAACCAATTTGGGGAGGTTGTGTTGCGTATTTGTGTGTTGGACCAACAGAAACATTGGGAATAGTTCTGGCCACTGGCCGAGTTTGTGTGCAACAACAACCATCGAAGCACCATTAAGATGGAGCCATTGAGTTTCATTATGGGCAACCATGTCAGACACCTTTGAGTTGGGATCGACTCGAGGATGGGCTTCTGGTAGGACCATAAGTGATCCAAGAATTGAAAGAACAATTACAAACAATACGAAAATGGATGGAAGAAGTGCATAATCAGCATAAGGGTTTGTTGATGCACATCGCGTCGACCATAATTATGAAGGGCATAACGGCTAGTCATGCCTCATTCTTTGAGGCGTTTCACAATGTTTATTTTGTGTCCATGTGAAAAATTAGTTCAGTGATCCTACGCATGATATTCATTGAGTTCTTGGCGGATGTTAGGCAGGGTGCGCTCACGGTGGAACCAATCCTCTTTCTGGACCATCACATTCGACAGCTACAACGTCAAACTGTTGATCAGGTCAAGGTCCAATAGGAAAATTATAGTCCACACTCAACTACCTGGGAGGACACATATGATATGCGTCATCAGTTTCCCTTTGTTGATAGCTAGACATTTAGATATTGTTAGATACTTTATTTTTTCATTTGTGTACTGTGAAACTTCGGGATGAAGTTTAAAACAAGAGGGGGTATATGTAACATCCCTCTCTTGCGCACACGCGATGCTAATTATTCTTGTGGACACTTGTGTGAAAGTGATCCGGTTCACTATATGATTGACTGATTCGATTATGGAGGATGATGATGTTTGTGGATTTGATGATATTTATATCAACAAGTGTTATTGACTGTTTTCCTGAGTGTGCAGGACTCTGGATGTTTAAGGATGCTGATGGCATCGATGGATATCCTTGGACTCCATATCGAGTCGAGGAGTGGACGACTATGGTTTGAATGTTTTGATATTACATATGTGACATATGACTAGATATGATGATGTTGATTTTTATCACAGAAACGTTTTGTTGATGGATGCAGACTGACGATAGCTTTCTAACCAGACTCACATTAGGAGTAAAGGGGTCACACACGACAACCAGAGACATTGAGGGAGAGGTATGGTAGCAGCCCTGTCACAACCTACTAGCACTCCCTCCTTGGCTCGAACTGTAGGTTAACGATTACCTAGTTTGAGAAGACCCACAATGCCGTGAGGGCAGACTGTGACAATCACTGATGATGATTCTAAGGGGCACGCAATAAGGCAAGTTCCTTATTCCTTAGAGGCCCTTAGTCTCCCATAAGATTACCTGACAGAGTATTGACTCTAGGGGTTTGACGTTTACAAAATTCAGTCAAGAGGCAAGTGGCACCCTTGGAGCACGTAGTGCATCTTAAAGGGAATGCCACGCAAATAAAACATAAATAGGCGAGTTGCACCCTTGGAGCACGTAGTACGTCTTGAAGGGAACGTCGCGGTTTTAAATCAGGTAAGTTAATAAACCTAACACCTAGAATACTATGCCTCCTTAGGACTTGGCCGTGTTGACGGGCGAAACCGTCTGTCCGTCAACTGGGAGAGTGGAACTGGTCCGGGGTTGTCTAAATAACCCAAGCCATTTGGAAT
>SNQJ01S0025783.1:52272-63489 GCA_010110895.2 Picea sitchensis
ACCTGTCTTAATTTGGAAGTGTTTCCCCAGGAGATAAGGGTGCTAGAGATCCACTACATGTAGAATAGCCAACATTTCCTTTTCATAGATTGATTGGCCCAAATGGGATTCTGAAAATTGTTTGGTAGTAAAGGCCAAAGGTCTACTTTCTTGCATAAGGACTGCTCCAATTCCTCTCCTAGAGGCATCACATTTCAGGACAAAGGTATTTGTGAAATCAGGAAGGACCAAGACCAGAGTAGTACACATAGCCTCCTTCAAAGCTTGAAAGGCTTGATCAGCTACAAGATTCCAAGTGAAAGAATTATTTTTAAGGAGAGCAGTGAGAGGTGCCACAATCTTTCCATAATTCTGAACAAACTTGAGATAATAGCCTGTTAAACCCAGAAAACCATGCAATCTTTTGATAGTCTTGGGGCGAGGCCAATCCTACATTGCCTCAGTCATTTTAGGATCCACCTGGACACCAACCTTGCCAACAATATGACCCAAGTACTCCACTTCTGAGGTTCCAAAGGCACATTTAGAGCATTTGCGGAAAATTTGGTGATGAGAAAGTAGATGGAGAACTTGATCCACATGGACCAGATGGGATTGCCATGTTTTACTATAGATGAGAATATCATCAAAGAAAACTAAGAAAACATGATGGAGAAAAGAATGGAAGACATGATTCATGAGGCTTTGGAAGGTGGAGGGGGCATTACACAGGCCAAAGGGCATGACCAAGAACTCATAGTAACCCTCATGAGTTCGAAAGGAAGTCTTGGGGATGTCAGCTTCTTTCATATGTATTTGGTGGTAGCCAGAACACAGATCAAGTTTAGTGAAGTATTGGGCACCACTCAACTCATCCAAGAGATCATCAATGAAAGGAATGGGAAACTTGTCCTTGATGGTGAGTTTATTGAGGGCATGAAATTCAGGACACATGCGCCAAGTACCTTATTTCTCGAGTACCATTACTACAAGATAATAATAAGGGATGGTGCTGGGACGGATAACACCCGCTTGGAACAATTCTTGCACGATTTTCTCAATTTCATTATTTTGGGAAAAGGGATGATGATAAGGGAGAACATTGGGAGGAATACTACCAATACCAAGGGGTATGGAATGATCATGAACACCACGAGAAGGAGGAAGTCCCTAAGGAGTGGAAAAAACAGCTTGATGTGTGGAGAGGATAGCTTGGAGGTAAAGATGCACAAAGGGTGTCTCAACTTCTTGAATAGAATGGAGTTAAGAAATAATACCGGAGTGGCCTTTCTTGAGGAGATTTTCCATGCGATGGGAACTAATGATCTCAAGAGAACCAATTGTGAGACCTTGGAATTGATACATTTGAATCTCCTGTTTGAATTGCATGGTTAATTCCTTAAAATCCATAAGAATGGGACCCAAAGTGCATAACCATTCAACACCTAGAACAATGTCACAACCTCCCATGCCAATGGGAAACATATGAGATTTCAGTTGGTAATGTCCAATTTGAAGACGAACATTTTCAAAATGACCACCACATTTCATGGACCCACCATTGGCTATCATGATTTGAAAATTATTGACAGCACAAATATAACAATTGGTTTCCTCGGCAATGCAACGATGAATAAAATTGTGGGTGCTACCACTGTCAAGAAGGATGATGACCTCCCTATGCTTAATATAACTAATGAGCTTGAGGGTTTGTGGAGCAGAGAAGCTAGTGAGGGCATGAAAGGAAATGAGTGGGTCAACAATCTCCTAGGTAGCATCAGAAAGGGAGGGCTCTTCAACAAGGGGAACTATCACATCGTCTTCAGGAACATCTTCTGAAATGACCATAAAACGTTTTTATTCCTTACACTTGTGCCCAAGAAAATATTTTTCATCACAATTATAGAAAATCCCCTTCATTTTTCGTTCAAACATTTCATCCCTAGTTAATTTATGGACCTTGAGGGGAGTGACGGGGGGGTTAGGATTAGAGGGTCAAGGTTGAGGAACAAAAAAGGGTTTTTTATTCTAGGGAAAAGAAACTTGTTGGGCCTCTTTAGCATGTTTAGTATCTTCCAACTAAGTCTGAGGATGGGCCATTAGAACCTGGGATCAAATTTCATCATTTAAGCCACTGATAAAGCATTCACAGAAGAATGCATCTAACATGCCCTCGGTTTGAAAGGCCAAATGCTCAAAATAAGTTATAAAGTCTTCCATTGTTCCTGATTGTTTCAACTTGGTCAAACAACCAAGATAATGGGTATTAATGTCAAAGAGGTCATATAGTTTTGCAACAAACTAGGTCCAAGAAATATACCCCTGACATGATTTTTTACACCATTTCCAACATTGCCATCGTTCAGGATCAAGATAGAGGACAACGTAATGAATTTTTTCCAACTCATTAGTAATACCATGCGGAGAAAAATAATTCTCCATTTGAGTGACCCAACCCGTAGGATCGGAGCCATCAAATTTATTGACCTCAATGTGGGGAAGACAGGGGTCACGATGAAAGGAGTTGGATTGAAAATGTAGAGAATTAGAGGAATTAACAGCATCGAGTTGGTCCAAGGAGGAAGGACCCTAAGTGCGGTTCAACAATTGGTTGACAACAGACTCGAGGGTGCTAAATTGGTTCATGAATTTGGCTTCCATGGTGTCAAATTTGTGCTCGACTTGGGTCTTGAATTTTGCAAGGAAGAAATTGGTAGAGCCAATATCAGATTGCACCTGTTGGATGGAGTCATGGGCTTGATTGATGGAAGCTTGTGGTATTGATTGCAAGTGGTGGCTATTGGGAGAGGGGGAGTGCAGGTAAGGAAAAATGGGTGGGTGGGACCATAAAAAAGGAATTATAAGTGATAGGTACCATGATGATAAGGGAGAAAAGGGAAATATAATGGAATAGGTGGAAAAATAGGGAAACTGAGGGGTCGGGTCCACTGAAAAAAAAAGGATTAAAAATGAAAGGTATGACTACGATCAGGGAGAAAAGGGGAATCCAATGGGATAGGTCCCAAATAAGTTTGTTGGCGGGACCACTGTACTTGTTTTTTTTTTAATTAATTAATTGTTTTTTACTGTTGCAGAGTTACACTCCATCATGAATAATACTGCAGTGACAAAATGCCCAAATGCTTCAAAGGAATAAATGTGAAGTAATTTTGCAACCAGAATGTAGGAGGCATAGTTGCGCAACAATAGGTCTTGTTTGTTATATTTATGTTTCCTTACAAAGGGTTAGGGTATTGAAGGGTTCTATAGACAAAGGTTTTCCCTGTGCTATATCTCTTTCATATATGTGCAGGTTCCAACAATAGTACTCAACCCAATATCTCAGGGTACCAACTAAGGAGGCTAGATTGTTCCCTTAGTTGTACTACCCAACTACCCAGCTACTAGAGAGTATCTTCCCGAGTGTTTTTATCGATGGCACGATAGCAGTCAGGAGACCAATCGGTTTATCTATGGAGGGCTTCAGGAAATCTAGGATGATCCATATACAGGTGTTGTCTGATGCGATACCACTCGAAGGGGTACCAACAGGGGTTACAAGGGTGGACAACATATGTGCACTTAAATACCACTTGTATTTCCTACGTGTATTACTCCTCGACCGTGGGTTTATGCACATAACGATAGATCTTTTTAGCTTTAAGACGCCATAATACGTCTCTACCCTGGAAAAAAATTAATCCACATTTTTTTGCCGAGGAAAGTCCTTCGATACCAATTGTGAGGTACCAGGTCTATTATATTAGCAAAAACAAGAAATAATGCAGAGAATAACACCTATATAGAAAAGAAATATAGAAATACTACAGATATAACATCGGAACAACAAATTATATGGAACCAAAACACCGAAATTATACCTTTATTGATTGAAAACAATGTTCACTTGCCTCTTCGAGGAGGCAACCTCCAGCAGAGAAGAGCTCTATTACAATAATTCTCCAAGACAAAACTTCTCATACCCTCTACTCCTATTTATACTAAATCTATCTATCCAAAAGAATAATCTAGAGGAAGATCCTTCTAGAAGTGGAAGCTTCTATTAGGTCTTCTTACATTTGACTTATTCCTCCTTATTGATAGGCCTTATTAATATTGACCTTTATTACATGGAAATATATTATTCTACCCACTTGAGGGGTTACGTTGGTTAGGTCCCTAACATATACAGGATGAAAAGAAGACCATGCAAATACTTGATAAATATTCTCTTTCACCCTGGTATAGAGACATGATTTATTTTTTACAGCACCTAGAATTCCCACCAGAGTTGGAAAAATACAAAACTAGGTCTCTTAAATTAAAGGTTGTAAAATACTACATTTTAAATCAGAATTTATATTGGAAAGACCTTCCTGGTATTTTGCCGAAGTGTATGGATGAAGAAAAGTCAAAATAGGTTGTAACTGATATGCATAAAGGAGTGTGTGGAGGGTACTAACATTGGAAAGCTACAACCCTCAAAGTTCTAAGGGCTAGATACTTCTGGCCCACAATTTTTTCTGACGTGTTTTCCATGGTCATAATATGAGAAGAGTGTCAAAAATTTGCTAGAAAGCAAAAATTTCTCTCAATGCCCCTGAAGCCAATTATTGCAAATGTCCCATTTCAACAATGGGGACTAGATTTCATTGGGGAGATAAACCCAACCTTGACTAGACAGCACAAGTGGATCCTTACTTCCACTGATTACTTTACAAAGTGGATTGAAGCTATTCCTACTAGGAATTCCATTGACAAAATGATCATGAACTTTCTAGAAATAAACATCTTTTCCATATTTGGATGCCCCAGGAAGCTAGTAAAAGACAATGCTCAGGAATTCAAGTCCAAGGCCATGATTGATTTATGTGGGAATTACAACATTATCATGACACATTCTACACCATATTACCCACAGGGGAATGGGTTGGCAGAGTCATCAAATAAAACCTTCATCAGGATTATTAAAAATCTATTGGATGAAAACAAAAAATCATGGGATTCCAAATTGAAGTATTCCTTATGGGATGACAGGATCAACACCAAAAGGTCACTGGGTACCTCTCCATTTCAGCTAGTCTATGGGGTGGATGTTGTTTTTCCAACCCAACTTGGTCTACCAGTGTTGAAATTTTTACAGGAAGAAGTGGAGGAGCATAATGACATTCAAAGGAGGATTTTTCATATTATTGAAGTCCAACAGAGAACAGAAATATTAAATGAGAAAACTGAGGCTTATCAGAGCAAGGTCAAGGCAACCTTTGACAGGAAAACTAAAAAAGATATTTTTCAAGCATGTGACCTGGTTTTGATATGGGATGCTAGGATGGAGGACAATACCAATCATGGTAAGTTTTATAACCTTTGGTTTGGCTCCTTCAAGGTATCCAAGGTTCTAAATAAGAATACCTTTATATTGCAAAATCTGGATGACACTGAGATCTTTTGAAGCCCAGTCAATGGGTGCTTCCTGAAGCATTATTTTAATTGATGAACCAGAGGTGGTTCACTTTATACACAGTTGTTTTGATTTTCAGTATGATTCAGTAATTTAGCGTCAATAAAAGACTCCATATCCCAATAAAGGAACTGGGGTATAGTTGCACATTTGGTTTTCATTTGAAATAAGATAGATGTCAATGCTGGTAAAGGGAATTAAATGGTTGGTGTTAGGGTGGCGTAAATGAAGAATTAAGAAACATAGGTATGTTGTTCTTAGAACCTCACATGGAAGTGCTACCCCTAGTTGGAGATGATGTTAGATCCTAGGAATGCACCTCTTACTTTTACTTATCAAACCATCTCATTCATCTATCAACCTAGCTCTTAGTTAGTTTTTCTTCTTCACTGTGTGATAAGTCATTTTTTTTTTTAGTCATTCCGTCTTTGCTTATGTTAGTTATTTTTTTCTTTATAAGGTTGAATCGGGTCTTGATTTAAGTTTGGATAAGTCTTATCACCATGGTTTATATCACTGATGAATCACAAAGAGATAACCTAAGCCTACACGTGAAACTGTTGATTGCAAGAATTCCATCATTCTTGCAATCAACAAACAGACTCTATTTTTATAATGTTTTATGACTTAAACATATTTCAAATATTTAATAAAACGAGTTGGCACCCAAATCACACTGACATGTTCCTATTTCCCTCGAAATTATGTGCATTGTTCCCATGTGCAGTTTTCATTGTAGGTTTTGAGTGAACCCTAAGAAATGCATATCCTTGACCACCATTGTCAACAAAGGCAGCTAGGGAACGATGATACCACCATGAGAGCACTGACAGCTACACAATTCCAAGCTAAAGGGGATCAAGTTGTTCGAGGCCATACCATATATTAAGGACATTTTTATCATGGGCAAGTGGTTCGATTTCATATGTGCATTCAATGGACACCACATAGAAATTGCATTGATCTTTGCACAGAACTTCGATGGATTCCAGAAACAAATTGAGGATATAATCATCCACATAACATAACATTTCATTTTTGGAGCATGTGCCCTCCTTATCAGTGGGGACAGGTGGTTTAAGAAAGGGAAATTACTAGCTCAAGTGTGCAACCAATTCCTGGTAGCAGAACATCAAAACCTTGATTGGAGCCAGGGCATCCCGATCCATTGGTTGAGAGAAGAATGGAGGGGCATCTTGTCAACAATAAAGAGGTACATCACTAGAGAATGTATTTTTTCAATTTTACATTACTATCATCTTAGATTTCCCATGCATTTAAACAGTGAAAAAGAGATGAACCTCCCATTCTACTTGCTCAAAATCCTAACCAAGATGTCGAAATGAGTCTAGAACTATCCAGAAACTGCTCACAAAAGCCTCTACCATCAGGGGTTCATAAAAATATTGGTTCTTTTTTTCTCTTAGTGAATTGGGCATGTCTTGGACAGAATTTCTAGAATATCTAGGGTTACGGGAAGAAGTGTCAGACACTCAGCAACCAGAAGAGCGGTAAATTGAACAACAATTAGAAGAGAAGGAGGTTGAAGTTCCCCAGGAAACTAGGGTTTCCACAAAATATGGGAGTTCATAAAAAGAAACCCAACATACCAAAGAAAATACCTTACCTGCAAAAAGAAGAACCATATCAGAAAAAGAAAGATCCATCACTCTAGAAAAAGAAGAAATACCTCAAAGGTAATTGAGGTCATCCATAGTGAAACAAAGGGGCAGAGAAAGTGGTAAATTTTATGTAATAAATTATGTTAGAAAGGGTGAAAATAGGCCTTCCCAACATTCCAACCACCTCCTGAACCTCTTGAAGTCAAACCTATTCCCACTACTATGCAGGTAGAAAAAACTCATAAATTAAAAACAATCAAACAATAGAGGAAGAAACAAGCTAGTCCTGAAGTAGCTGCATCTGAATTTGTTTCATTTGACACATGGATTGAAGAGCCTCCTCAGGCAAAACAGGGCAGAGATGAAAAGGGGAAATAGGTCCCAGAAATTCCAAGCAAACCAAATCAGAGGAACATGCTAACCAACTAGTTGAGGATAAACTCCAAAGCTTTGTTTGATCCATCCCTCAAGGAGAATAAGACTATTTTGATTTAATATCAATACATTGATGAATACACCTATGAGTTTACCAACATGGAGGAAATGGCCATCCACACCTTGAAATAAATTCTAGTAGGCAAGACCAGTAAGAAGTGCAATAAGGGACATACCTCGGGTGTTGATTTGGAAGCAAAGTTCACTACTGGTCCAAACCCGGAGCAAGATTTGGTGGACACTGATCCATACCCTGAGCAAGATTTTAAAGAAATTGGTCCATAAACAGAGCATTTCCCAAAGAAGGTTTTAGAAGATACTAAAACGTGGAAAAAGGGAAAATGTTGATGGTACATAAACCTGTGAAATGCATCATTGATGACAAATCTAAGAAGAATCCCAGGTATGAGATGACACCAAGGAAATCTAAACTATCCATGGATCTCAATAGGCCTATTGTTGAGGAAGAGAATGGACTTAAAAATGGGAGTAGAGTAAAGGCAAAGATCAAGCCTAAAATTTAAGGTGATAGGGACATGAATGACGATAATTAGTAGGTTCAAGCCCTCAAACAATATAATGACAATATGAGAGAGAATATTCAAGAGATGCAACAACAAAATCAAGCTCTTGACATGAAACATTCAAAACTATAGAAGAAATATCAAAAGTCGTAGAAAAAACACCAAAAGACCTACTTGTTCCTAAAGGAGATAATCTAATGTCTGTGGTTGTCAACAAGCATGAGAATTCAAATCCTATGCGAGCTTGGTCTACCAGTGTTAAAGGTTCTTCTCCATTTATTGGCATACTTGTGGATCCATGCAAGGTCATTAACCAGTTCCATCTTTTGAATAATTTTGTTATGCAACTCCTTCACTTTAGTTATCAACAATGACTCTAGTCATAGTGATAGAATCTTTTTGGTTTAGTTAGAGATATTATTGCCAATGGTAATAAAGATTTATTTTTGATAAAAACAATGTTTTGATTCTGTCGAAGTAATGAGGCCAGGAAGGGGGAGTTATTTGTATAAAATATCACTTAAACTCTACTTCATTCAGTTTAAAGAAGTGTTCATTCATTGTTATCATAACTAAATGATGAAGTTGATATCTACAAGTCTGAATGTAATGTTGAATGTAACTCTAGAATTTAGATCTGAGATAGGAATTCAAATCTTATTGGTGGATAGATAAATGAATATGTGAATGTAAATGGGTTCATCGTTTTTGGGTGCATCAAGCTATAAGGATACAGACTAGGCTTATGAAGTGTAAACATCTACAAAGTTTTCTACTCAGTGGATATAATTTCTAGTGAACAAACTATCTTTTTCTCAATCTTGCTTGTCTTTTCTTCTTATTTGGATGCATGTTGAATGTACTTCAAAGAAAATATTCTTTCACTTTCATCTAATGTGTTTACAACATGTTGATAAGTGTATTCCAATGTTGTTTTAGGTTTAATGTAATGAGTTAGATCTAATGTTTCTAGCTGCAAGTAACAAATTGTATGCTTGTCAATGTTTTTGTTCTACTTTTATATCTTGTATCTTCTACAATGGAATAAATGCCACTGGATAAGGGAAACATTGTAGTGAATATTGTTGAATTGTCCAACTAGGTCCATGCCCTTGAAATTTATCCATCAGTTGACCATCAAAATAAACCAAACTTATAAAAAACCAATCATTCCAACATTTGAGGTGGCCTAGCTATGCACTTAACACTCAGGTGCAAACTATAGGACCAATAGGCCCCATTCACTGCTCACTGTCCAGGGTTGGTGGATGAAATTTTTGATGGGTGTATCACAAATTCCATGAAATTTCAAGAGAGTTCTAACAAATATTCTATAAATGGAAATGGTGAATGATGACAATGAGATGTGCAGAAGGAATGATGATGAAAAAATGGATGATCTCAAAGATTATGTGGGGACATCAGACATCTTTGAGTATTGAAACCCTCCCATACCATCAAGGCGTGTGTCTAGTCTAACCATGTCAAATTTTGATGCATACAGGAACTATTTGAATAAATTTCAATGTTGGCCCCATTCACTGCTCACTGTACAAGATCAGTGCAGGATGACATTTGTGATGGGTGTATTGGATGTGCCATGACATTTCAAGAGAGTTCCGACAAAGATTCTATATATTGAAATGGCGAATGATGACATTGAGACGTACATTATGAACATTGATGCAAACATGGATGATCTCAAAGATTATGTGGGAACATCAGAAATCCTTAAGTACTAAAACCCTCCCATACTGTCAAGGCATTTGTCTAGTCTAACCATGTAAAATTTTGACGCATACATGCACATATTTAATAAATTTCAACATTGGTTCCATTCATTGATCATTGTGCGAGGTCAATGGACGACATTTGTGATGGGTGTATTGGAAGTTCCATGACATTTCAAGAGAGTTCCAACAAAGATTCTATAGAAGGGAATGACGAAAGATGACAATGAGGCCTGCATGATGAATGTTCATGAAAATGTGGATGATCTTAAATATTATGTGGGGACATTAGACATCCTTCAGTCTTGAAACCCTCCCATACCATCAAGGCACATGTCTAGTCTGACAGTGTCAAATTTCGACGCATACAGGAACATATTGAAGAAATTTCAATGTTGGTCCCATTCACTATGCATTATGTGGACTGAGTGGATGACATTTGTGATGGGTGTATTGGATGTTCCATGACATTTCAAGATAGTTCCAACAAATATTCTACAGATGGAAATGACGAATGATGACAATGAGACATCCATTATGAATGTTGATGCAAACATGGACGATCTCAAAGATTATTTGGGGACATCAGACATCCTTGAGTCTTGAAACCCTTCCATACCTTCAAGGCATATTTCCAGTCTAACCATGTCAAATTTTGATGCATACAGGCACAGATTGAAGAAATTTCAACGTTGGCCCCATTCATTATTCACTATGCGAGGTTGGTGGAAGAAATTTGTGATGGGTGTATTGGAAGTTCCATGACATTTCAAGAGAGTTCTGACAAATATTCTATAGATGGAAATGATGAATGATCACAATTGATGGGTGTTATATATGAACTAAAAACACACTAAAAACCCTCAATTAAATTGTCTACCCGGGGTAAGTAAACTTAGAGTTGTAGCAAAATATATGCCAAAGGTAGAAGGGTTGGTAGGAGTATAGTCTGAATAAGGAAGGTAGCTATCTAAGGCTAATCTACTCAAGCAAAGCTATCTAATGAGAAAACCCTACTAAGAAACTTTAAATTAGGTAACCTAAGTACTTTTGGGCCAAGGATCGATGGATAGTCCTAAGAAAACAAGTAAGAACCCTACTTGAAGCAAACTAGTTAAGCAGTAAGCAATAAGCAAAAGAAACTACTAAGCCTAACAATAAGCAAATGACAAAATCAAACTACTTTAAATTTCCAACCTATATTCAATGAGTAACTACCCTATGAAAGAAAGTAAATAAACAAGCAAGCAAAGACAACTAACTAACCTATTAAAGAAAGTAAACAAGCAAGCAAAGACAACTAACTAACCTATTAAAGAAAGTAGACAACTAACTATTTTAAGATAACTTCTACTGCAAGTAATCAAATTAAAGCTTCTCATTGAACAACTATCTAGCCTAAGAGGCAAGTGGACTAGATTCTTAATTCAAAACTATTTCTAATTCATGAAAAGGAAATCTATTTA
>SNQJ01S0025783.1:68271-79331 GCA_010110895.2 Picea sitchensis
TAGGGCTCTATTACACCAACATTTAGCTAGGCTAGTGCTTTGGAGTAAGAAGAGAGATACACTCTCCAAAAGCTAAAAACACACAATAGCATCTTGTGTTAGGGAGTGTTAAATTCCATTTGCAACATCTTGTCTTGGGAAGCCCTTCTCACACAAGGGTCAAACACTAGGTCGCATTGATATTGGCAGAGTTACTCACCTTGCTTTGTTGATATCAATGTAGAGATTGCACGTATTATGGGGATAACTCGGAGGTATACCCACAATGATGAGTGGAAGCCTTTTGAGTTGATTTCAGGCTAGATACCCTGCCCTTGCGTGTGGATCGAACTGTCGATTGTCCCCCCAAGATTTATTGTTGTTGGTGGTGACTTTAGTGGCCTATCTCTCTAGGTTCTTACCCAAGGTGACTATGGAGGGGAAAGTCTTCACGGTACCTGGAATTGACGTTGAGCAAACTCACTTGGGCTCCTTGGAGGGTATACCCACAATTATGTGTGGAAGCTTGCACCAGGGTGTAAGTCTATTAAGCAGGTCGTCAGCATAACTTTTCCACCCTATCCCTACCCCTTCTTGTCTTGTTGTTGCGACATTGGATTTCATCACCAACTAGTGGCTTCGAAATTAGAAGGTCTTGTTTTCTTGGTGTTGGTTCCTAGATTTTGTTTACTAGCGCGTGTTGTTTGTTTCTCGAAGTTGACCATAGAATTTTATTCGTGAAGTTTGTTGCTCATTTAAAATATCTCCTCCACATAATTCACATAGAATGCAGGGTTTATCTCCATAGCATCTGGAAGATTCACAACCTTTGCCTACAAGCACACCTGGAGGCTCTCCTCAACAGAGTGAAGTCCCAGTTGTCACCACCCCACAAGTGGAACGCACTGACTCTCTAGAACATTTTTGAATTACAAATACTCGAGAGGAATTTCGACTTAACCCCAATTCTGAGAGACATTTTATGCGAGTAGACTCTTTCGGAGACTTAATTGTTGTGTATTCTGGATATCCGACTAGACCCTTTCCCGGTATAGAAGGCCAAGATCCTTTTTGGTCTACAGGTGTTTTCTGACGAGACCTTTTTGGTCCAGGTTCCCCTGTGATTTCTAAGATTAATCCACCTGTGATTTCTGAAATCTCTCATCTAGAGACAGTATTGTTGACTACTGCTTATCACTTTCCTATCCCTACCGAAATGGCCCATCTTGCAACTACTTTGAGTGTTCCAACTGGTTTTACTGCGGTTAGTCTTGCTCCTATCAACACACCGCGAATGCCCAACGTCAATCTGATGCTACCACCTAGATACCGTGTGCTGAATGCTACCATTCCTACTCCTGCACAAACTTCATCCGGCTTTCCTAGTGGTCCTTCTTCTTCAGGGCACTTTCTTCCCAGTTTTGTACCAAAAATCCCTCAATTTCCTTTTAGAGGACCTTCTTCATTTTCTATTGGCAATCCTAATCCTAGTGGCATTGTTCCGTCATTCACTCCAACTTATCAACTTCCGGTTGGTGGCCAATCTCATCAAGGTAGTATAAATCAACCCCCTCTTAGTTGGCACATGCATATTGGCACATTACCCTCAATTGGAACACCACTTTCAATGGGAGGGGCAACCCCACCTTTTGGGCAAAACATACCTCCATTATTGGCCCAATATTGGAATCAACTGATACAAAATCCTTCTCAATTGATTGGGGGGCAGCAGTTTCCAGCTGTGTCAGTCACACCCCCTAGCATGGGCCAACCATATCCAAGTTCATTTAATCCCATTTGGGGGTTTAATTCTCAAACACAAGCCCCTGTTCCAGGGTATAATCCGATGATCTACTATCCTATTCAACCACCACCGAATATGCCTGGATATTCCCATTATATGCAGACCGCTTATGGTCCTACTGGTTTGTCGACAGGGCTTCCTCCCCAAAGCCACCAGTACTCGCAGGTGAATCGACAGTTACCCTTTCTTTCCACTTTGGATCTTCCAGATTTGTCAAGGATTTTAAATGATCCTATTCATCACTCTCCCCAATGGCCTGTTATCCCAGCCAAGATTCCCTCGGACATTCCTAAATTCGACGACAAAGTGGGAGAGGAACCAAACAATCACGTGATGACTTTTCACCTTTGGTGTTCATCCAACTCGTTGATGGATGAATCTATTCGTTTATGTCTTTTTCAATGAACCCTTACCGGTTCTATTGCGAAGTGGTATATTGAATTACCATGAGGTTTCTTCTCTGATTTCAACACCTTGGATATAGATTTCCTTACGCATTACCAGTTACCGATCCGTTATGACATGGGAACCGAGATTTTGACTTCCTTCAAACAAAGCAAAGGCACTCATATCTCTGATCACATCCATGAGTGGTGAAGGAGACGATGTCTCTTTAAACTTGAGCTCTCCGATCAGTTGTTGGCTGAATGGTTTACTAAATCCTTTGTGAACGAAATCGGTAAGGAGATTGTCATGGGTGGTGTAGTCACGGAAGAGTAAGCTATAAGTCGTGCTCAATATCTTGATCTTGTTTACTCACAAATGGGAACTCTTTACGATTTACTACCTGATTTACCTCGTCCTAATACTTCCAACACTTCAACTGCTCCAGCCACCTCGCATGCGGTTGATGGTGTGATTGGTACTACCCAAGCTCAATCACATTCCACTTCAAGCACAAACTCGAAATTTGCTTCTTCTAATGTTCAAAATGCTTTGTCTCCTGCTACTCCCACCGACAAGACTTCTGAGGTAAATGTTGTTCAATCTACCCCAGTCGGTAAAAACAAGTCTAAAAAGGGGAGAGGCAAGAATAAGGAGGGAAAAAATAATTCTCAAGGAGAGCAAATCAAAACTACTCCTGTTGACGATCAGGATAAGCGCAAACCATGATACCCTTGCCTTATCTGTGGTGATGATCACTAAACAAAGGATTGTCCACGACGTGCTGAGGTCACTAAGTTCCTTCAAGGAGCTCCAAAACTATCTACACCAACTGTCTTGTCCCAACCCTTCCCATCTCAACAACAGGCTCAGTTGGTCATTCATGACCAACCCTCTTCTTCTACCACATCATATGTTTTGATATGTACTGGTGATTCTAAGCAGAACAATGTTGCACTCACTACTCAAGCCAAAGATTATTCTCCTTCTAAGAAGAAGGTTGATGATTTACCCCCTTCTTTGGTACAACCCTCTCCAACGACTCCACCTACTAACGGTCCTCTTCATCTCGAACGACCGAGCCTCGACACAGTTCTGCGACCCCCCCCAAAGGGCATCATTCAGAAATCGGCTTTCAATCCTCATGCTCATGCAGCCTAGAACTACAACATTGTTGAAGATCTGGCCCAAGCATCTTCTGCGATGTCAGCCCTTGAAGTCCTTCATACTTGTCCCGCACAACGAAAGGCCTTGTTGAAAGCTATTGGTGGAATCAATCCGACAGATATGAATTTGATATTCTTTGACTTGAAAGATCACATTCTAAGGTTACCCCCTCAACTTGCGTTCCAGATCCAAGTTTTTGTCTCTGACAAGAACATTTGTTGAACTGTTATCGATGAGGGTGCCTCGAAGTGTGTTATGTCTCTTGCTTGTTGGAAAGCCATTGGCTCTCCTCTTTTGAATGAATCCTAGAACACTCTTAAAGCCTTCAATGGCTCTGGTTTTAAGCCTTATGGTGTCCTTCCTTCATTGTCCATCACACTAGAAGGAAAAACGGTCCAAGTCGAAGTGGAAGTCTTTGACGCTCCTCTTGATTATAATATTTTGCTTGGACGTAGCTGGATCGATTCCATGCGCGTCGTTGTAAAGACACTTTTTCATGTAGTACGTTTCCCTCATCAAGGAAAGGTTGTCACCGTCGACCAACTTGCCTTCTTCAATTCTGATACTCGTACTGGAAATGTACCGTTTATTGCTAAAAACCTGCCAGGTTATGAGAATGTCGGTGTAGGCCTTCTAAAGGACTCCTTGTTAATGGGTACTTTCCCCATTCCACCACCCGATGTTCCACACCCGTCAGTTGCTTCTATCAACATGATCTCCACAGTGCCTCACGAACTTCTTATGTCTCATGACCCTTGGATAGTCCCTGACCCTGGAGATCATCTTCGTTTTGGTGACGAAATGTCGTTAAGTCCCGTTGAATCTGCCTACCAAGCTATTCAATCAACAACCCCTTCTACACCCTCTCTTGATGAGTTGATTCTCGATCCTTTTCGTGTTATTTTTTCCACTAACGAGATGATCATGTCTGTCATGGAAGACACCCCTTGGGACGATGGGCATCATCGTTCTATCCTTTTTCTGGAGCAACATACTCTTGAGAACTATCAATGGATTTCAACTCTGTCGACTGTTGTTGTCATTTCGATGGTTCCCGAGGCTGCACACGATGTGTTTGCTGAAGGGAAATTAAGTAATATCTCACCCACAATTCCCATTGACATATCCATCAAACCTGGGATTGTTGAAAATGTCCATATTGGAGCTTCATGTTCCCCTGACGAAATAGTCACCTATACGTCTCTATTCAAAGAATTCCGTGACAACTTCGCCTGGAGCTATAAAGAGATGCTAGGTATTGACCCTGCAATTGTTGTACATGAAATAAAGACATACCTCGGAGCTAAACCTATCTAGCAATGCCTTCATCCAGTTCACTCGCGTAAAGCGGCTGCTATTAAGCTCAAAGTTGAGAAACTTCTGAAAGCCAGCTTTATTTATCTGATGGGTCTCATAGACTGGATTTATAATCCTGTCCCGATTGACAAGAAAGGCGGCACCATTTGTGTATGCATTGATTATAGGGATATCAACAAAGATTGTCCAAAAGACAACTTTCCTACCCCTTTCATCGATCAGATTGTCGATGACTGCAACGAAAGTGAAATCTTCTCTCTCATGGATGGTTTCTCTGGCTATAATCAAATTAACATTGCTCCTGAGGATCAACATAAGACTTCTTTTATTTGTCCTTGGGGTACTTTTGTCTATCGGAAACTTCCTTTCGGTCTCAAGAACGTTGGCGCAACATTTCAACGTGCTATGTCTTATGCTTTTCATGATATCAAGCATATCATTCAACCCTATTTGGACGATTTACCCGCTCATTCTATGCACAGAGTCGATCACCCTACCCACCTTCGAGCCATTTTCGTTCGTTGTCGGTTCTACCATATACGTTTAAATTCTCATAAGTGCATTTTCTGTGTAGAATCCAGTCATCTTCTAGGTTTTATCATTTCGCGTCATGGTATCCAAGTGGATCCTTTTAAGGTTGAGGCGATCCTTAATCTCCCTCCTCCTTCTACACTTCTCCAGTTACAAAGTTTGCAGGGGAAAGAAAACTTTCTTCATCGTTTTATCCCAAATTACGTCGAGATCACTCGTGGTTTTACGCGGCTTTTAAAGAAGGATTTCGAGTTTGATGGGATACCATTGCTAACGATGCTTTTGAAGCTTTGAAATTATCCCTCACACGAGATTCACTTCTTTTTTCCCCCAATTACAGTCGCGATTATTTCCTTTATCTTGCTGCCTCAGAGTACACAATTGGCATGGTTCTCGTCCAAGAGGATGATGCCCACGACGAACATGTTATTTACTACTTGAGTCGAAGTCTCACGCCAACTGAAATCAAGTATCAACATGTCGAGAAACTGGCTTTGGTTGCCATTCAAGCTGTTCAACGCTTTTAGCACTATATCCTCTCACACAAAACCACGGTGATTTCTCATTGCAACCCTATGCAACACATTTTGACACGTCAATTGCTAGGGGGCAAATACTCCAAATGAATTGTGATACTCCAGGATCTTGACTTGGAATTCAATCGCACCAATTCTAATAAGTCTTTAGTTTTTGTTGAGTTGACATGCTATTTTCCTCATTCTACAATGGAAAATGTAGCAAGTGATTCATTACCCGATGAATCTCTTTTCCTTATTAGCACTGATGATCTTTGGTATGGGGATATCATTATATATCTCCAAACCCAGACTTTCCGTCCGAATTTTTCTAGTATTGACCGACGTCGAATTCGTTATCAAGCTCGTCAATACATTATCCTCAGGGATACTCTTTACGGTCGAGGGATTGACTTAGTTTTTTGATGTTGTCTAGCTTTTGACGGAGCCGAGAAAGCTCTGAATGACTGCCATTCTGGAGCATGTGGTGGTCATATGTCTGGGTATGCTATTGCCCAAAAGATCTTATGCGCAGGATATTTTTGGCCTTCTTTGTTTAATGACTATATTATTGCGGTTCAAAAATGCCATGCCTGCCAGACCTACAATCAGAAAATTCGGTCACATCTTGCTCCTCTTCACCCTGTGGTCTCAGTTGGTCCCTTTGCTAAATGGGTCATCGATTTCATGACATGTCACCCTCACTCGGTCGGGGGGCATGGTTACATCATTATAGCTGTTGATTACTTTACGAAATGGGTCGAGGCGATGCCGACATTTGACAACACTGGAAAGACCACAACATTGTTTCTTTTTAATCACGTCATAGCTCGTTTTGGTGTTCCCCAAGCTATCGCCACTGATCATGGTAGCCACTTTAGGAATTTTATGATGTCCGAACTTACTGAAAAGTTGGGTCTTCTCCATGATAACTCAATGCCCTATTATCCACAAGCTAATGGACAAGTCGAAGTGATCAACAAAATTCTCATAACTATGCTCCGCCGAATGATAGGGATTCATAAAACAAGTTGGCACACAATGTTGTTTTCAACATTGTGGGCATACCAGACATCCGTCAAATCCTCTACTGGGTTCCTTTTCAGTTAGTCTATGGGGTGGAATCCATTCTCCCTATCGAATGCAAGATATCGTCTTTAAAACTAGTTGTTGAACTCCTACCCAACACTTCTGCTGAGGAAGAACGTCTTTTGTATCTTATGCAATTAGATGAAACTCAACGTGATGCCACCCTAGTCATAGAAGCTCAGAAAAAGAGTGTCAAGGCACAATACAACAAGCATGTCAAGCCTCGCATTTTCTCTGAAGGGGATCTTGTTCTTCTCTATAAAAAAGTTCAAGATATGTTAGGAGCTAGGAAATTTGAACCCATGTGGAAAGGTCCTTATATCATTCGACGAGTTTTGGAAAAAGGAGCATATGAGTTGGTATATTACGATGGTATCCCTTTGAGTGAACCCAAGAATGGGTTGTACTTGAAGAAGTACTATGCATAAAATCATTTGTGTACAGGTACTTGTATTTTTATTGTATCATATGTTTTGTGTGTTACTATAGTTTGCTTTGGTCATTATATGGTCTCTTCCCTTATGTGATGTTGTGTTTGATTTTCAGATGTTGGAGTCTTCACTACCCTATATTAGCTTCACTGATGGCGCTAGCCGTAGTACTCAAAACCTTGCTTCCATTGCATGGGAAATTTATGCCCCTACAAACGAACTTGTCTCCTTACGAGGTGTGTGTCTCGACCATGCGACCAACAACATTGTAGAGTATAGCGTCGTTATTGAATTATTGGTTGATGTTATCTCATTCAGAATTCATCATTTGGTTGTGCGTCTCGATTTACAGCTTGTAGTAGTACAGTTAAGTAATGTCTACTCTATTCGAAGTCCTACTTTGTTACATGTGTATTTTTGAATTTTCCTCTTGGAACATTATTTTGATCACATTGAATATCAACATATTCCTAGATGTCTAAATACATTAACAGATGCATTGGCTAATTATGTATTGGATAGACATTTGAATCATTTATAAATCAATCACATCAATATTCACACAATATAAGGTAAACCGGTAGAAGTTGTCTGTATATATAACGATCAAAAGAGTTTTCTACAAAAAGTTAGTCCGAAGACCAAAATGTCAAAATCTGAAGCTTATAGCTTCTAGAAAGTGACGTCATGGATGATGTTCATGGTAACACACGACTGCCCTAGCAACCCTATGGAGCAGTCAACCCATAGATGCTGATACTCCTACAGTATGACGCTGGTCGCGTCATGGAACCTCTTCCAGAGGCATGTCTGGAATATCTGCGGTCAGGCCCTCTAGATTTTGTTCCACCACCTGATAATCCTCAACATATTGTGGTGCTACTGCTACCTCTCCTCATCACTGGATGGGAGAAGTGCCAGGAGGTTTGTAAGGTCCAACATCTGTGTTATCAACAAACGATTTTGTATTAGTCTTTGGATGAACATATAAAACAAAAACATTTGAATATGATAAAAATTCACAAAACATTTGAAAAGAAAAAAATGTGTGCACTTCTTACCAAGGTCCCCCCACTGAGCATCCTCTGGCAGTACTAAATCCAGATCTCCTCGGAAATCTAAACTGGCATAGGCATAGTCATCAACCATCAATAGTTGTGGTTGAAGCCAGTCAAAGAAAGTATCATCATACATGATGATTGGTCCAGCCACGTGCAGGGCCATAAGCTAACACCATCTCAGCATCCTGGGATCCCTGGGACCTGGTATATTCCACTCAACCTACAACCTCAGTAATGGGACCCTCTCGAGGAAGAAGGACACCAACAAAGATCCATACCCGAATTGCTTCAGGTTGCTTCATCTGCATTTGGTCAACTGCTTTTTTATACTGCGAAGCACAACATCCGCCCAATTGAACACTCGAGGCTTAGTACACTCAATAACATACTGGAAGTAACTCTGTAACACCATGTAAGGAGTAGAACTCCCATCCATCGGAGCTATAGTGAATAGGATAGTACGGAGGGTCAAATCTCATACCCCCCAAATCGCTACTTTTCCTTTCTTTCTCTCAGCCTCGGGAATGTAGTGTATATGGTAGTATTCACTCATATATAGCCCACCACCTCTGCTACCAGTCAGGCTCACATAGTACCCCCGCTGGGACAATCCGGTCAAAAAGTAAATGTCCTCAATGTCTAAGGATAGTGTGTGGACCCCCACCTGAAATACTTGTTGATCAAGGTCCCACATGCGCACCAGGTACTCTAATAGTCTGACTTGGGCCCTCATGCCCAGGATGCGAAAGTACTTCAGGAGTCCACAGTCTCTCAAATAAGAAATAGTAGGTGGATGATTTTTGGCCATTGCATTATCTTCTTCGTGCTTCCTTTTGCGCCATTCAAGCACCATGTTGATGGCCAAATATCTACATAAGAGACACAACAAGAAGATTAGCAACTATTTTCATGAATTCATTCTCTTTCATTGGCTAAATTTAAAAAAAATAATTGAGCTTTGCAGTTCTTGGAGGTGCCCTGTGTGCACAGTGTGAGAACCTCACAGTCGGCCTTAAGCTCACCTGCGAGAATGCCTCATTCTCACAGGTCCTGTGAAGCCTGCTTGCAAGAATGGCAGTGCACAAGTAGGGCTTGGAAAATCAAATGAAAAATGACATTTTAACCAATGAAATTGCAAATTTAAACCATAAAAGTGTTAAGAACAAAGAGCCTACCTTACTATCGCAGATGGCTCACTGAATGGTCTCTCGTAGCTCCCGCAATCTAACACCGAACTCTGAGGGTAAAAGAGGGGTTTTTTGGAGCTCAAATAGTGGAAAGGTAAAAATGATGTGGTAAAAAGAGTATTTATTCCTTTTTATTTACTTTTACTATGTCATTTGGTTTTTTATGTTTGTTTATATATTAAACCCTAATCCCTAATGTCATTTTGAGTGAACCTTTTGCAGGCGTAACAACTTTGATGATCAAATACAGGGATACGGACATGATTTTCTTTGTCATCATGTGTTTTTTTATTGTTTTTTATGGTTTTTAGATAAAACCTCGAGTGTCGTTTTTGTCCATTCTTGTGCTCGCAAATACATAAGAACGTGATTGATCATACTTTTATCACTTTTTCGGGCTCAAAAAGGTTATACAAAAAAGGAACCCCCCTGGAGTCCTCTTTAAGCTCTTTTAAGACTCTCTAAACATGAAAAGATCGCCGAGCGACCTTGCTATTTTCACGCTAGATAAAGTATTTGAAGTAAGCATCTGGTGAGCGATAATTTATCTTTGTTTTGGTCTCATCTAGACTATTTTATGAAAAAGGAACTAAGAGAGTTCTCTTTTAAGTGTTTTTCCAAACTCTATGATCTCGAAAAACCTTCGAGTTTTCTATCTCTAGACTCGTTAAACAAACATTGATAGACCCATGATGGGACCAAACCACTCCTTCTTAGGGTTCATTAAACATACTCTGAGGGACTTGTCTGAAGGATGAGTTTACATCAATAAGCATATGTTATCCTCCTCAAGCTTTCATAAAAATAAAGAGGTACTCGCCAGAAATGGTGGGGGAAAATTTGGGAAAGGGATATGTTTTCATCTTCATATTAATTGGCAGTAAGTTTCACTCTTGAACATGACACCCCCTATTCATCATTTGAAGCCGGATTGGGAAATCTATTTGTCTCTCTTTCAAATTGCTACAAGGTCATTCCCTGTTTCATCTTTGAGTTAATGCTGCCAAATCATTGGTCGTGTCATTCATATGTTCAAGAGAAGTCCATCTGAAACCTATATTGAGTCGGCTATCTGCAGTTATCCATTCTCTATGTGTCAGCCTTTCCTGTGTCCAGTCCAATTCACATCATACACTGTTTCACCTTCAAAATCTGTTACTCATTTCGTTTCATTGATAGGGGATACATCAAGGCCCTCCTGTGACGATTTTTGTTCCGTCGACTTCAGCTCATTATCCAGAATAAAGACTTAGAAATTATTTGGTACCTTGGAGCTTCCATGCCTCAATGGCAGGTTTCCTCGCTTTCGAGAGTGGGTTTACATCATTGACCCCTGATCGAAAGATTCTATCGGATGTTCAACTTCAACTCATTCATTCACATTCGATGGATTGTACTATAGTACCTTGGGAGTCATTGACATCAATGGTGATTTCTCTCGCACTTGTTAACTATTACATCAATGACCGGTAATCAAGTGGTTTCTACCATGTTCGACTTTGACACATGTAATCACATTGTTAGATTCGTACTTTGGGCGACGAGATTGAAGACCCTAGATATCATATTTGTGATTCAGGTTGTGATGGGGTATG
>SNQJ01S0025783.1:82854-102058 GCA_010110895.2 Picea sitchensis
TGTCTATTGCAGTCAACAAGTAAGAGAATTTGAAGCATGTGCAAGCTTGGTATACCATTGTTAAAGGTTCTTCTCCAGTTATTGGAATGCATGTGTATCCATGCAAGGTCATTAACGAGTTCTATCTTTTGAAGAATTTTTTTGTGTAACTCCTTCACTTTAGTTATCAACAGTGACTCTAGTCATAGTGATATAATCCTTTTGGTTTAGTTAAAGATATTACTGCCAGTTCTAATAAAGATTTCTTTTTTATAAAAACAATGTTTTGATTAGGTTGAGGTAATGAGGCCAAGAAAGGGGAGTTATCCCTATAAACTAGCACTTAAACTCTAATTCACTCAATTTAAAGAAGTGTTCATGAATTGTAATCATAACTAAATAGTGAAGTTGATATCTAAAAGTTTGAATGTAATGTTGAACTTAACTCTAGAATTTATATCTGAGATAGGCATTCGAATCTTGTTGGTGGATAAATATCTGAATATGTGAATGTAAAGTGGATCAAATTTTTTGGGTGCATCAAGATATCAGGATATAGACTGGGCTTATGAAGTGTAAACATCTACAAATTTTTCTACTCAGTGAATATAATTTATGGTGAACAGACTGTCTTTTTTTCAATCTTACTTGTATTTTCTTCTTATTTGGATGCATGTTGAATGTCTTGCAAAGAAAATATTCTTTCTCTTTCATCCAATGTGTTTACAACCTATTGAGAAGTGTATTCCAAATGTTGTTTTATGTTTAATGTAATGTGTTAGATCTGAAGCTTCTAGCTGCAAGTGACAAATTGTATGCTTATCAGTGTTTTTCTTCTACTTTTATATCTTGTATCTGCTACACTAGAATGCATGCCATTGGATAAGGGAAACATTGTAGTGAATATTGTTGAACTTTCCAACTAGGTCCATGCCCTTGAAAAACATCCATCAACTGACCATCAAAATAATCAAAACTTATAAAAAAACCAATAATTCCAACAACTAAGGTGGCCCAACTATGCCCTTAGTAGACAGGTGCAAACCTTAGGACCAATAGGATCCATTCACTGCTCACTATGTAGGGTTGGTGGATGACATTTGTGATGGGTGTATTGGAAATTCCATGACATTTCAAGAGAGTTCCGACAAATATTCTATAGATGGAAATGAAGAATGATGAAAATCATACATGCATGATGAACGTTGATGAAAACGTGGATGATCTCAAAGATTATGTGGGGAAATCAAACATCCTTGAGTCTTGAAACCCTCCCATACCATCAAGGCATGTGTCTATTCTAACCATGTCAAATTTCGATGCATACATGAATAGTTTGAAGAAACTTCAACATTGGCCCCATTCTCTACTCACTGTGTGGGGTCGGTGCAAGATTCCATTTGTGATGGGTGTATTGGAAGTGCCATGAAATTTCAAGAGAGTTCCGACAAAGATTCTATTAATGGAATTGACGGAATATGACAATGTGACGTCCATTATGAACATTGATGCAAACATGGACGATCTCAAATATTATGTTGGGACATCAAACATCCTTAAGTCTTGAAACCCTCGCATATCATCAAGGCATCTATCTAGTCTAACAATGTCAAATTTTGATGCATACAGGCACAGATTAAAGAAATTTCAATGTTGGCCCCATTCATTGCTCACTGTGCAAGGTCAATGGATGACATTTGTGATGAGTGTATTGGAAGTTCCTTGACATTTCAAGAGATTTCCAACAAACATTCTATAGAAGGGAATGATAAATGATGACAATGAGATGTGCATGATGAACATTGATGCAAATGTGAAGGATCTCAAAGATTATGTGTGGACATTAGACATCCTTGAGTCTTGAAACCATATCATATCATCAAGGCATGTGTCTATTCCAACCATGTCAAATTTCAATGCATACAGACATATATTGAAGAAATTTAAATATTGGCCCCATTCACTGCTCACTATGACGGGTAAGTGGATGACATTTGTGATGGGTGTATTGGAAGTTCCATGACATTTCAAGAGAGCTCCAAAAAATATTCTACAGATGGCAATGACGAATGATGACAATGAGACGTCCATTATGAATGTTGATGCAAACATGGACGATCTCAAATATTATGTGGGGACATTAGACATCCTCAAGTCTTGAAACCCTCTCATACCATCAAGGCATGTGTCTAGTCTAACCATGTCAGATTTCCATGCATACAGGCATATATTGAAGAAATTTCAATCTTTGACCGATTTACTGTTCATTGTGCGGGGTTTGTGGAATATATTTGTGATGGGTGTATTAGAAGTTCCATGACATTTCAAGAAAGTTCCGACAAACATTCTACATATGGAAATGACAAATGATGACAATGAGATGTGGACTATCTCAAATATTATGTGTGGGGTCGATGGATGTCATTAATCCCTTGATGAGATATAATCCCTAAGCAATTAACCATTAAACTACCTAACCCTTAACTCTGAAATACCTTATCCTTTGACCCTTAATACCTTATACTATAACCCCCAATCCATTAACCCTTAATCCATAGACCCCAAATCCCTAAATCCCCTAATCCCCAAAGCCCCTCTCCTCTTAACCCCCAACAACTCAACAAATTAACTATTTAGACACAGTAGGCGTTAAATTGGAAGCCAAATAGGAAGCCAAACTAGAAGCTATAAAGGAAGCTAAGCTGGATGCTAACTAGGAAGATAAATTGGAAGCTAAACTAGAAGATACACTTGGCACTAACTTGGGTGATACATGGGGTGCTAAATTGGGCACTAAAGTAGGCGATAAAGCAGGCGATAAATTAGGATGCTAACTAGGAAGCTAAACTGGAAGCTAAACCAGAAGCTAAACTAGAAGATACACTTGGCGCTAACTTGGGTGATAAATAGGGCGCTAAATTGGGCACTAAAGTAGGTGATAAAGGAGGAAATAAATTAGGCGCTAAGTTAGGCTCTAAACTAGGCGCTAATAGCACCTAATTTAGCATCGAATTGTGTTGCTCGACACAAATAATACCCAAAATAGATCCATCGTGATAAATAGCACCAAATTTTTCAAAAAAGTGGAGAAAAATATATTAAAATAGATAGTGGAAGCAAAAAACAGAGCTAAAAAGGAAGTTAATCACAAGGAGTTGTTGTACTGAAACAATAGAGGGAATTGGTTTCTCGTGGAGTTCGGTGCCTACAAACAACAATGGGGATTGGTGTCTCCAATAGGTTGGTGACTACAAACATTTGTAACCGTAGGTTGGTGCCAACAAATTTATAATAAAAAAAAAACATTTTTGTGGTTTTCTCCCGAAAGGGTTTCCACTTTAAATATTGTGTCTTCTTCTTATTATATTTATGTGATTACTTCATTCTGGTTTATGAATGTTAAAAATAAAAATATAGCCTTATTGGAGTTTTCTTGGTAGCTGGAGGAAGTCTGGTCTTGCCAGCTGGGGGAAGGCTTCGCTTTGGCTGGGGCTGCGGCTACGATTGATGATTGCAACGACAATCTTGAGTATGTTGATTTTGGGCAAGATTGCAATAGTTTGGCAGTATTTTGTCCATACAAGGTAACAAAGTATGAATTGTGTTGTCTACTGCTGGAGGTAGAACTGCATCACCAAGAGCATGCACATGACCTCCAATATCCCTCATTTTGTCCATGGGGTTGTTGGCCATTAGAGGACTTACAACTGCTGGGAAATATGTACTTCCTTCGATTTAGTGTTTCGGCTACACTGATAAACGAGCACTCTTGGTATCAATATTTCCTTCAATGCCACCAAGACTCCGAATTCTGCCCAAAACCACCTTCACTTCAACTCAATCTACTAAACTGCATAAAGGCACATCAATACATATAATAGCTGTAACACCAAATATACAACGATACCTACAACTTACAATACCATACTGCCAAGTTTGCACAGCTTATGACATTATAGAAAGTAAAAAATTAACATTCCTTATGACATTACAGAAAGTAAAAACTTAACATTCGTATACCTTAGGATGGGAATACTCAATCGGAGCCCAAAGTTGGTAAGCAAGAGGTGAGAAATACAGTAGCATATCCCTCTTTATATAGGAACGAGCGAACTCCAAACTCTGATTATTAAACAAAATTATTGAAAAAATAAAACATTAGTCACAAGAACAATATGCAAAGTCCAAAGTCCAGCATCACAAGAATGACATAGATCAATCATGCGTCACGATATGGGTCATAGTTTGGTGAGGACCATTGTAAATTATTTTATTCATAAATGTTAGTTAACATTTCTCAGAGTTTAACATATGTTATTACAAAACGCTCTGAACGCGGGTGGAGGTAAAGATGAGTTAGGGTTCGTGTCGCTGCTACCATGCCAAGCCAGGGCGGAGGGGAGCCGTCGCCCCCTCCCTCCCCCTCTGCGTCCTTCAGCAAACTAGTCACGGCTTGCAGGAAGAAGGCGATCCATGGTGAACCATCAAGCTTTGTAAGAAGACTGGAGGACGTACCATAAATCAATCTCCCCCCGGAACAGCCAATGAAATTAGCAATCTCCTTATCAGAGCGAGGTCTGGTAGGTCAGTTCATGGGGCTTTGGCCTTCAACTAGGACAACAGACAACTAGATTCAAAGAAACTGGAGGCCACTAATAAAAACCAGTGTGACCTGCTACGTTGTAGGAAGAGGCTATTTCATCTTCGAGTTCATCTCCCAAGAGGATCGAGACTTAATCTTCAGGAACGGGCCATACTTCATGGGCGCACAGGGCCTTTATCTGAATCGCTAGACTCCAAACTTTGATCCAGCCTTGAAAGTACGTAAAGACGTCCCAGTCTGGGTCAGACTCCCAAACCTCCCAATCCACTGCTGGAACTCCTCGTCGCTGCAAGCGATCAGGAATGGGCTAGGCCATTACATCGACAAAGCCAACCCAAAAGACCAATATTCTTGTGCCAGAATCTGTGTGGAAGTTGACTTGGAAGTAGGGTTGCTAGAAGCGGTAAAACTGAAGGTGGGGGAGTGGCACCACCTACAAAAACTGGACTATAAATAGCTCCTGTTTAAATGCAGAGGATGTCATGAATACGGTCATTTCTAGAGGAACTGCCCAAAAACCCCACAAGAGAAAGAAGGGGAGGAGGGTTGGCAGCAACCTCGGAAAGGAAGAGCGAAGCCCAATGGCCCACAAAGAGACAACCCAATGCCGGCTCAAAGAAATCCTGGGAACCAGGAGATGACAAACAATTTCAAAGAGTTGGAAAATGAAGGTGAAGCGGCGGTCCCAAGCAACACCAGCCAAGGTGAAGAAGGAAGAGGCGTCCAAAACCAGGAAACCAGAGGAACCTCAAAAGCAACAGAAGGAACGGAGAATGGGGGGGTTCAAGGCACTGAGGAGGGAGAGATCCCCCCCCCAAGGAATGGAGCAGATCAAGGAAACGAAGAGGGAGAGATCTCGTCAGGGAGTGAAACAGAGGGAACAAGTGAAGCTTGGGACACCCCAAAGTGACCTGGCAGAGGGAGGAAGTCCAAAAAGGTGGAAAGGGACCGAGAAATGTACAAGAACATTCTCAAAGGAGCTCAACCAACCATCAAGAAACTAATCGAAGTAAGGCAAACCAAGAAGTAGACAAAGGCCTCCCAAGGAGGCCACTCCCCCCCTCAAAATAATCAATGAAGTTCACATCCTGGAACTGTAGGGGTCTCGACAGCAGGAAGAAGGAAGAAGCTCTCAAGGATATAATCAAAACAACAAGGACGAACATCCTACTTATCCAGGAAACCAAAATGAGTCAGCAGGACTCATTAAAAGTCTTGAAAAATGTATGTTGAAGCAGCTAGAGTTTAGTTGACAGTGCTAGGGGTGCTTCAGGAGGGCTTTGCACATTGTGGAATGAATCCAAAATAGAACTAATCCGCTCCGACCTTTGCATGCATTGGATATTCACTCAACTGATCCACAAGGAATTAGGACAAATGGTAAGTCTCTTTAATATTTATGTCCCACAGCACATTGAAGAGAAAAAAATTTGCTGGCAATCCCTTCAAGACTACCTAACAGATAACAAGCTGGAAAATATTATCCTAGGGGGGGATTTAANCCCAGTCAGAGAGTGGGTGGAGGACCTGATCTTAGCATGGGACCTAATGGACATCAAACCTTTAAGAGGGCGTTATACCTGGACCAACAAAAGGGTAGGCCCAGGGCACATAGCAACCCGCTTGGACAGATTTCTTGTACAAAGCTTATTTCTGACGCTAGGACTCACAACCTCCTCAAAAATTCTCCCCCACAGTACCTTTGATCATAATCCAATCAGCCTGGATCTTAGGAAAGAGTAAGGCCAAGGGCCAGTCCCTTCAGATTCAACCTTGCATGGATATAGGATAAAGATTTTCGGAGCAGAGTCTCCAAGGTATGGACCAGCAAAGTTAAGGGATCTGCGTTTTATGTCTGGGAAGAAAAGTTGCGACGGCTCAAGGCCGAGCTAAAAGGTTGGGCAAAAAAACAAGTTGACCCAGTCACCCTTCGCCTGGAAGCTCAAAGGCAGCTAGAAAACCACCAGCTCGCCTTGGAAAATAAGAAGATCACACAGCAGGACATTCTCAAGGAGGAGCAACTTCAAAACCAATGGCACAAATCTTGCAGAGATGAGGAAAGTTACTGGAGATAGAAGTCTTGAAGCCTCTGGCTGAAGGAAGGGGACAGAAATATGAGTTACTTCCATAAGCAAGTGGAAGCAAGGAATCTTTTCAAGGCTGTGACAGAAATCCAAGTCCAAAACACTACAATTTCTGAACTGGAGGACATCAGAAAGGCAGCCTTCAAGACCTTCAAAACTCTCTACATAGGAAATGGAAGGGCAAGAATAACTCCTCAAATGTACCCTTTATCAGTTCTTCCAAAGCAAATAAAAGATGATATCAACCGGAAACTTCTGGAGGAAGTCTCGCAGCAAGAAATAAAAGAGGCACTCAACCAAATGCATCCGGACAAAGCTCCTGGTCTGGATGGTTTTACAGCAAGATTCTTCTAGCAATGCTGGGAAACAATAAAGTCAGACCTCACCAAAATGATAAAGAAATCACAGGCGAGCAACAAGCTGGGAGGAGGCACAAACAGGCTGAAGAACGTCCTCCCGCTCATAGTGCCAGAGAACCAAGGAGGATTCATAAAAGGAAGGCAACTAGCAGACAACATAATCCTAGTACAAGAATCTCTCCATTCAAGCCTACGCAGGAAGGATAAAGGTATGATTATTAAACTTGACCTTGCAAATGCTTTTGACAGAGTTAATCATAACTTCCTTTTTTAGGTAATGAAGAAGTTCGGATTTGATGAATCCTTTGTGAATTGGATAAGAGCTTGTATAGGATCGCCATGGATATCCCCCATGGTAAATGGAAGAGTGACTAGTTTCTTCAAGGCATCTAGAGGCCTAAGACAGGGTTGTCCTCTGTCGCCCCTGATGTACGCAATTCAAGCCTCAGTCCTAAGCTACCAATTGGAAAATGCCAGAATCTGTAGCAACCTCAAAGGATTAAAGATAGCCCAAGGTGTGAAGGAAATCAATCACGCACAATTTGTGGATGATGCATTGCTTTTGGGAGGGGCAAGTCGACTAGTAGCAAAAATATACAAAGAGGAGCTGGACACTTATGCTGCAGTCTCAGGAAGTGAGATAAGCCAGACAAAAAGTAAAATTTACAACTAGAATATTACACCCAATGAGATGCGGGAAATATCTAGAATTTTGGGGATGGAAGGGCATACAAATTGGGAAACTTTCACCTATTTGGGAATCCCTATCTCCAAGATGAACCCAAGGACCTCCAACTGGAACCACCTACTAGACAAACTTAAGAAAAGAATTTCCTCTTGGGGTGCAAATTGGCTAAGTTTAGCAGGGAGGATAGTACTCATCAAATCCATCTTGGCAAGTGTGCCCATTTATCAAAATTCACTACTGCTAGCCCCTGGCACCACAGTTAAACAAATGGAAGCTTTGCAAAGACGTTTTTTATGGGAAGGGGGCAAGCAGACAGGCAGGAGACCCCATCTAATAAACTGGGATAAAGTCTCAAAGCCCCTTCTGGAGGGAGGGCTCAGCCTCAAAAACACTAAGGTTCAGAATCTAGCTCTAGGGGCAAAACTGTTATGGTACATAGTCAACGACAAAATAGCGTGGTGCAAGGAAGCCCTGTGGAAGAAATATTTCAGAGGCTCAAGGATAAGATGCATGGAAAACCCCTCCAGAGAACCCATGGTGTCCCCAATCTTCATGCTCTGCTGGAAAGCCATCGATCATTTCACCCCCCATCTGACCTGGGTGCCGAGAAATGGGAAACAAATTAAAATCTAGGAAGACTCCATACTCGAAGACCCACCCTTGGAATTGAATCAGAATCTTCAACGTCTGAAAACTTGGATGGATGGGAAAAATCTGAGGACCCTCTTCAACATCTCTACCTAGGGGACAGGAAGGCACAAACCATGGCAAGGCTGGGTAGTGAGCAATCTTCCCCTGGACATAGAATCTGACCGGTGTTCCCTAAAATTCAGTCTGTAGGGGAAAGCCCCCCTAAGGAAAAGAGGGAAAAACGAGAGAGGTTGGGGAAGAAATTCTAAACCTTATTCCACCTCACTGGGATATTCTACCTTCCAAAACTTCCTTCACATCCCAACCAACCCAGCTTTATGGAAATCCATCTGGAGCTTAAAAACCATACCCAAAATGGACCTGTTCCTTTGGACTCTAAGCCATAGTAGCATTCAGACAGGAGAAAACCTCCAAAAGAAAGTTTGGGAAGGCCCCTTCAGGTGCCCCCTGTGTCAGCAAGCTAAGGAAACCTCTAATCACCTTCTCCTAAATTATAACTATTCAAGAGAAGTTTGGAAGTTGGCTGTTGGTTTGCAAACGGAACTTACCCTCCCCCAATACATCCTCTCCCTCCTCCTCGTCTGGCCCAATCTTTTCCCATTCCAACAAAGGAAGAAAAGTGTTGCCTCAAGGCTTTGGCAAGCAATCCCAAGATTCATCCTCTGGGGGATTTGGTTGGAGAGAAACAACCGAATTTTTCGAGAAAAGGAGAGGAGGGCCCCCATAGTAAGCGCAAGGATTAGGTCCCTTTTCGGCGAATGGGCTAGCAACCATCAGCAACCTATTCACAGTAGGGAGATGGAAGAGAAAGAAGAGATCTAGAGTGACCAATTCCAAAGTCAAAAGAAAATAGAGGGCGATGCCATCGCCACAACCCAAGAACACTGGGAAATCAGGAAGGAAAAGGAAGAATTCGACAATTGGAAAAGAGAAAGGGAATGCTACATTCTATCTTTTTACAGAGCCTCAAAGGGCAATCCAGGTCAAGCAGGAGGAGGAGGTATAATAGTGAAGCCAAATGCAGAAGTCATGGTGCGTTATGCGGTGGGTATGGGCATTGCTACCAACAACCATGCAGAAGCAATGACACTCTGGCAAGGCCTGTGCCACTCTCAAAGCAATGGTATCTGGAACTTGGTCATCATCGAGGACCCTCGTCTTTTAATCTGAGCTATAGCCCTCTCTAAAGAGACCCAAAGTGCAAAACTTAATAACTTGTTGGCTAGAATTCGTTTGCTCCTCAGGGGATTCGACTTGTTCCAAGTGTTTCATGTTTTAAGAGAGTTGAACCAAGATGCGGACGAAGAGGCAAACAGGGGAGCTACGTTGGCACAAGGATGAATGGTTGTCAATGATCAACACTCCACGGTGGATCTCCCATGACTCGAACTCACGCTCAGCAGGAAACCTAGGCAAGTTGAGGAGGGGACAAGAAAAGATAGCGCCAGAATCCAGTGAGGGTACGCGCAACTGAGCGAATCGGGCAAAGGGAGACTAGGAGACCGACTCACATGCAAAAAGAAGGCCGCAAGATCACCCCCATACCTCTCGGGGTTTGCATCGATGAAAGAGTGATTACAAAAGGAGGAATTAGCATAAATTCACTCATGTCTTTAGCCCAGCAGCAGACCATTCTTAGGCACGGTAAGAGTAGAAGAAGATTTTTCAGAGAACAAGAGAAAGAGGAGAAAATATGGCCGCGAGTTCTAGCTGGAATCTATCAGTAGAGGAGCGCCTGAAGCAGCTTGATGATACGCTGGAGAAACTGAAGCAGTCACTCCAATTTCAACTTGACTTTCTGGAGAACCTTGACACAGAAGCATGAAGGCGAATGGAACAATTGGAGCAGGACCTCAACACAGTCAAAATCGGTTTCTCTGAGGAACTAGACAAGCTTCATCAAGAGCTGAAAATCCCCCAGGAGAAATTTGAGGACATAATTGGTGAGCTTGAAAGAAAACTATCCAAGTTAAACATTGAATGGGGGGAAGGTTCTGAAAAGTAGTTAGCTTATTGATCTGTAACACCTTGATCTGTAGGGTCTTCTGGTTTTTCAAGCATCTTGGCATTTTGTATAGAAGCCAAGTCTTTAAATAAGTTTGGTCTCAGGTTTCTGAATGAGTTTGGGGGGGGTTATGTCATCCTGGCATTTTCAGCAATGTATCTCAGCTTAAAGTAGGCAGCAGCTCAGTGAAGCCCTTCCAGTTTGTAACTGATTAGTGGCTATGCCACCTTTAATATAAAATCGCTAAACGTTTCCGTAAAAAAAAAAAACATTTCTCAAAGTTTGGCGAGGACTGTTGTAAATTAATTTATTCGCACAATTGGGGAGACGAGTTAGATGATCAAAACACATCAACAATTTAATGGAGTGTATACAGTGGTATATAAAGTTACTTTACATCCAGCTGTGTACATGACAACGTGCAAAGCATGTAATGTAATGTAATTAAGACTTCTACACAAACTATAGTTTGACGTTGATTCTTCCTCCAACAAAACTTCCATTTTGTGAACCCACACAATTGTCTATTTAACGCTATCCATTGTGTATCATCATCTCATTCCATGGGAGCCTTTATCCATTGTCTACCATCATCCACAAAATTATTGTTTTTTTTACATAATTGAACACATTTTAATTAAAATCTAATAAGCAAACATATTATGTGGTCTCTAGGTGGTTAGAGACATTAATTAGGCATAATTATATTTTTTAAGCATTTTCTGACATGTAAGTGACTGTCCCTTCACTGATGCATACATCTTCCTGTGAGCAGTAGAATGCAATGGTATATTGAGAAGAACATGAGGTTTACATGGCAGGACTAACAAGACTCCCAAGCCTAAGAGAATTTTAGCATGGGCACCAAAAGGAAAAGCATGTGTTAAACTAGGATGCCCATGATGGTTGGCTCTACCATGAACTGAACAACACTTTGGTTGTGTCTCCAATAAGTGCGGTTGACCAAAAGGCATATGTGTAATTGGTCACTGATAATGCAAAATGCAAGGTGGAAGATGATCATATCCTATATCCCAGTGACGAAAACATTACCTCAATGAGCCACAGTAATAGACTTAGCGGGTACAAAGATATTATTCTCATCATCTTGCCTACAAAATCTAAACTCAAATGGTCATTTTATCCTAAAAATATGGTCTATAAGGCATTTTAATTACTAAAAGTGGAAAAACTATATAAAACTCGATTGAAAAACTCTATATACTATAGAAAATTACCCAAAAAGACCAATTCATTTGAATTGTCTACCAAATTTAGTAAAAAATGGGTGAAAAAACTTTCAAACTTCCAATGATCATAATGGGAGCCACGATCATCAAAATTCGTTATCGTTATGACTAGGTAGGCAAGCTCTCGCCTCTCTCCATTTTTATTCAAGTCTTTTTAAATTTTATGCATTTTTTATTTTGTATTTTTATTTTGAAAAAAGTGTAGTGTTGTACGCACTCGAGCTTAGAATGGGCTACGTATACCTTGTCATATACACAGGGGAACCCAATGATGGGTGCATATGTACACTCATGTCGCCAAAGACACCTACTTACATGATCGTAAACATGGAAAAAATAATAAAATTTTCATTTTTTGTCGTTGTAGGTCTTGCAAAATAGCTATTGAGTGGTAAGAGATAGAGCATGAGGATATTGACTAACAACTTTGGGAGCATCTATTGGTTTTCGGAGCTCTCCAAGATTGTGGATTAAGAAAATTTTATGAGCGCATTAAAAAATGCAACCCATGTGATGAATGCAACCCTTTCCACCCTGGGCGCATTAAAAAATGGAGGGATCTCTCGATTGTTTATCCCATTTATGAAGCAAATTCACCCTCTGCTCAAGTGTGTTTTCCATCTGCTTAATTTCGCTCATCCTTGGCTTGATTTCGCCCATCATTTGTTGAATTCCACCCTCTGTCCATTTCTCCACACTGTCACCATGCCCAAACGATATGATCCATCCTCCTATGCTGACCTCTTTGCCATCCCCGAGTTCGCATAGTGCAGAGAAGTGTTCCTTCTTGCAGGGTGGGGATCGGTCTTGGCTCATTTGCAGGGCCACGATGACAACGTTTCTATGCAATTAACTTTCGGATTTGATGGAAAGATGGTGTGTGACAGTGTTTCTATGCAATTAAACCTCGGATTTGATGGAAAGATGGTGCGCGTGGGGTATCTCACCTCCGTGGTCTTTGAGAAATCAATTGCCTTAGCCACAAAGCTCCGAAGAGTTGGAGACTGTTGGTTTAAACACCATTTCCACGAGCGAGCTATAACAGGGTCTTCAAACTTGAGTTTCAGAATATCTCTAGAGCTAAGGGATACTCCAAGGATTGGATTAAAGAGGAGCTAATCAAACCTCTCATAGTCATCACCAGAATGATCACATGTGAAAGTAGCTCTAGAGCTAAGGGATACTCTAAGGATTGGATTAAAGAGGAGCTAATCAAACCCTCTCATAGTCATCACCAGAATGATCACATGTGAAAGTAGATATTCTTTTTTTAAAGCCTACCACTTTTGATTATTAGCTCACTTTCACTTCAATAAGCCATTCAATTTTCCATTTTAATTCTTAAAAAGTCTTGATAATATGTCTCCCAAGTACGGAATAATGTAACCAATCCCCATAACATCCTATTCCACCATGGCCTCATAAAACTACTTGTCCTATCCAAGTTGGAAAAACAGGGTAAAACATTGGATGAGTTCATTAACCAATTTTCAAACCCTCACCTTACAATCAAGACTAGCAAGAAAACACTGCATCTAGGGACCAAGTATTCCATCCAAACCCTAAGCATCCAAAGACCTAACCCTCTTGCCCAAGCTATCCTCCTTTATCAAAAAAATCCAAGAAACTTGTTGATAACCTTGCAGCCTCATCGGGCAAGAAGACCAAAATATCCTCTATTGATAACTCCCCAATGCCTTCAACTTCTATTGATCCTGAACCCAAAAAATATATAAGAGGTAATTCAACAAGACTTCCCTTTGGTCCCCAAATAATAGGAGAGGAGTTAATCGATTCAATAGAGGATCTTTTCAAAAGAGTACCCAAAATACAAGTGGAAACCCTTATGAAAAAACCCCGACCACTTCAAACCCTATCCAAGTATCCTCTGATCTCGAAATCCCTCATAAGAGGCTTAGGGAAGTGTCCTGTAAGAATTGAGCCTCATAGAAAGAAAAAATAAGAACCTAATTCCCCTCATCAACCCCCTATTACTCATACCTCACAGATGCCTACCCCAAATCCCAAAACTGATAGAATTTCTACATCTTCAAGTGATCCAAGCCCTCCGTGAGATATTTGAGCATACTTTAGCCATTGAAAAGCTACAACAAGAAAATTTTCATTTGTTGCAGATAAATTGGAAGAGAGGAAGACTTTTGACAAGCATCTTCACCATGAAAATGCAATACTAAAAGCAAAGGTGAATTCCTTCCAACGATTGGTTGATCAAATGACCAATACCAATCACAACCTCATGGCACAATTGAAACATCATAAGAAGCACAAGAAAACATTCGTGATGAAGATGGAGAAGCTTCTAAATCTAAACCTTCCCGCCAGTCTAGTCATATGGGCAATTCATTTTTGTTTGCAAGTGGGGACCTACAAAATCTTAGGTGGAGGTAATGTTGGGCCCATGATCCTCAAGTTAAGTAATGATGTTGATTAAATCCTTTTGACCCAGAATATATGTGTATTTAACTATTTCAAGAAGTTTTGAAGGATTTTATACCAAATCGTCATAACATATACGATTTGTGTGTCACGAGGGCAAAATCGCATGGCATTTTTGATCCGTGGATATCACCCATCTTTTTCCAAATGGCTCAAAACAGCTCTATGGCAATTTTGGCAATTCTCCATTATTTTAGCGTGTTTTTAACTGGCCATTTTGAGGGCCTAAATGAAGGTTTTCGAAAGATCGAGGTTCTCAATGATAGCCGGAGGTACGATTGAGGCCCCAAAATGAATCTCTCCTCAACGATACCTTTCCAACGAAGCATCAGCACGCCTAAACGGAGATCGTATGCAAAAGTTACGACTCGGGAAGTTGATGCACCAACTTGACTCCAAACGGGGCCCACATGACTTTTGGCGCTTCATCTCCTAGGGTTAGTTTTTGGATGTTCAGACTTTGGCATTCCGCTCCATTGTAAAAGGGCCTTCCCATTTCATCAGAACTACATCTTCTGGCGACGCGTAGTAGCCATCACATCTCTCTTTCCTCGTAGACAAGGCCGCCACCATTCTAGCTTAGCCTTTCACTGTGATTTTACTGCATACTTTGATTAATAGAAATCGTGGTGCATCGTGATATCCGTGTTTATATTGCATCTCTCGATACATTTCATATATTATTGAATATATGCAATAACTCTGTGCATTTCTCTATTATAACTCCGCCTCATTTCGCGCTGCCAAAATAATCCTGACTGGGCAGATCGTATGTATCGCCTGATCGCTTTTTCGCATGTCCCCTAATTCCAGGTACCTAGAAAGTTGGGTCTCAAGCTTGTCTCTTGAATACAATCGCTTCTCAAGACACCCAAGAAACCCTCAATGGCGAAGAAAAGAAAAGATGGAGCGACGATCTCTATCGGCCTGCTTGAGCAAGCTCTCACGCGACAGAGGGATCTAAATGATGGAGAATTTTCCCACATCCTTCAACGACCACGACAGCATCAGCGATCTTCATCGTTTACCACTTTGGAGGCACTCCCGCCTTCAAGGCACAGTTAATTTTGATATTCCCATATTTGAAGGTCAAATAGATGCGATGCCCTAGATAAATGGTTAACTGCTAGAAGGTTATTTCTATGACAAGGAAAACATCACTGTCGCACTCCCTAAGGCTCTCCCCATGTCAAACATTGGTGGAAACTTATTGGGAGCAGAGTTCCACAGAGATTCTGGAATATATGGGCCGAGCCCACTTTGGATTTCTTTGTGGATGCAGGTAAAGGAATAGTACTACCCTGCTGGCAACTATGAGGAACAATACATGAGATGGACCACCGCGCAAGAGAGGGGCCAAGCAGCTCAGAAGTTCACCAATACCTTCCATACCTTGGCGCACTGCCAGGTATCAAAGACTCAATCCACATTTGGTTCCGCCAAATACTGTGGGCTCTCTACATGCATACATCCAAACTAAATGGATTTTCCGGATATCTCATCACTCGGTCCTGCTATCACATGTTGTTAAAATTGAGCGTAAATTTAAGCACCAAAACAAACGGGAATTGGACTGCAACCGCTAACAACCAAAGTATGACAAAGACGCCCCGAACAAACAACAAAACCATCCCAAGTCACAGGAAAAGAAGGGTCACTGAAGACAAAGAAGGATTAACGGAAAAATGGCATGATTTCAATAAAGCCCCCTCGCACAACACTCCATGAATGTCGCCAGCCATTGGTGGTCCAGATCAAAGACAAGGAGCCGAACCCCTCTTCTCGTAGTCTCATTATGAAAATACCGGTAAAAGGCGATCATCGACGCAGACCCCACCGCCATTGTCGCCAATCGCTAAATAATTCAACCGTAAGAACCAATAGATCCTAAGAGGGGAGAGCTTTTCATTCACAGATGTGGGGTGAAGGGGACCCCACGGTGATTTTATTGTTGATAGCGGAAGCCGGCGAACCTCATCTCGCCAGAGGTCAGCCAAACACTTGGGATTGTCGACAACACCACACCAAGAACCATACAACATTGGGTTTTCGCCTAAGGATCTAGATCTTCGGTGGTCACCAAATAGCTAAGTCGATTTTCATACGGCATCCAACCTTCAAGGATGAGGTATTATGTGATGCTGCCCCAATCGGATGTCTCTGCGGATGTTCTCTTTGGCCAGCCATATATGTGAAACACCATGCTATCTATGAGTCTCGACTCAGTAGTGTCATTATTACTCTAGGGGGTCATCTCTACAGATAATGTGAGGTAGTTCCAATCCACGCCCCACCTAAAAATCGTCGCAAGGTAGTATCTCATACTAGAAAATTCATCTTTCTTCCAATAACTGCTCAAAAGGGTGAATGTATGACATCGTGGGCAGCCACCACAGCTTTCGCCAAAGCACCTTCTATCCAAATGTATTAGTTGCCTAATAAGGTCACAGCTTGTGCTAATTTAAGATTCCTTCTCAGACAATACTATCTAAAATAGCCGTGATCAAGTTAAAAGGTCCAAACCTTCCAACCAAAAGTTCATGATAACCTTCAACAAACCAAGCAACAAAAGGATACTGCAACCAACAAAGCACCTTCTATCCAACAAAAAAAAAAAAAAAAAAAAAAAAAATGCTTTTCCCTCTCCCCTAGGAACCCAAATCTAATGGAGACCATTGCTTCCTAAGGAGGGAGGATTGATCCGTGTGGATATCGGGGCCACCCATCTTTTTCCAAATGGCTCAAAAACAGTCGCCATTTTGGCACTTACTTTCATTTTATGTGTTTTAACTTCCCAGGGCCATTTCAGGGCCTAAATGAAGGTTTTGGAGATCGAGGTTCTCAATGATAGCCAAGGCATGATTGAGGCCCTAAAATGAATATCTAATTTATTACCTTTCCAACGGTGCCATCACATCACTTCAAACGGAGATCGTGATGCAAATTTACGACCCCGAAGTTGATGCACCAACTTACCCAAATTCACATGACTTTGGCGCCTAATTCCTGTGGTTAGGTTTTTGATGTCTAGACTTTGGCATTCCAGCTCATTGTGCTGGCCTTCTCATTCTCATTGTAACCATCTTCTTGCTAACGCGCAGCAGCCATCACATCTCTTCTCGAGATAAGTCGCCACCATTCTAGCGAAGTCTTTCACTCCATTTTACGCCTCTAGACATTTCTTTGATTAATAGAAATCGTATTACTGTATATCTGCGGTTTATGGTTGCATCTCCTATACATTTCTGTTATATTATTGAATATATGCAATATCTCCTGCATTCCTTTATTATATCTCCGCCTTCATTTCGCGCCGAAAATAATCCTATTTTTTCATCCAAAGAGCTCTCGTCCTACATCTATTTGGTATCAGATCCAAGCATCTCATTGTTGAGAAGTAACCATGACCTGTTGGGGGGCCCACCAGTGGTCTGGGTGAATAGTTAGATAGTTATTTTGTCCAATTGCCATTTCTTTAATTTTCTTGTATATGTGCTTTTATCATTTTTACAGGCTATGTATTTGTTGTTCATAATTTAATTGTTTCAAATTCCTTTTTGCAGGTTGTTTGTAAAGGATAGTTGTTAATATGATGTGTCTTTTTAACTAATTCAGTTTGATTTGATGATTACAAGAAGCTAATGCACGATTTATGTGTCACGGGGCAAAATTGCATGGCGTTTTTTCATCGAGTAGATCGTCCGATACTCCATCTAGCATTGCATCTAGTACTCCATCCGGCACTGTGTCCAACACTCCATCCATCACTAAAATTGTGGGTGATTTTGTGGTTGTTATATTGGCGGCCTGTGCTACGGAATTGGCAACATGGGTTTTGTTCACGCTCATGGCCTCCAACTACTGTGCTCTTGAAATCTTGGATCGAGTTGTTATGCTGAGCGTTGAGTGGCTCGTTTGGTTTCTATAAGCCATAGGAAGTTAGAACACATTTAATAGAATTTGTTGTTTTTAGAGGAGGTCGACCCTTCTAGGGGTTGACCTCTCAAATTGTAACTGTATAAATACCACAGTAGTGGTTAGACAAATTAGGAAGGATTGTTAAGACTTGCCAGAAATTGGTAGAATCGTTTTTTGTTGTGTAATTTCCACAGACTTGTGCAAATTTGTGTTTTTAATTTAAATGCCAGAATCGTGTTGATTCAACTCATGATTCATTGTTGAGAAGTAACCATGACTTGTTGGGGGGCCCACCAGTGGTCTGGGTGAATAGTTAGATAGTTATTTTGTGCAATTGCCATTTCTTTAATTTTCCTGTATATGTGCTTTTATCATTTTTACAAGCTATCTATTTGTTGTTCATAATTTAATTGTTTCAAATTCCTTTTTGCAGGTTGTTTGTAAAGGATAGTTGTTAATATGCTGTGTCTTTTTAACTAATTAGTCAAAAGCTTGCAAGCTTTGCTACTAACCATGTTGTGTGATTAAATTCTAGATTGAATTTCTGTAGATTGAAGTAGAATAGTTAGAACAAAGTATTAAGAAAAACAGATTATTGAATTAATGTAGAATATAGAGTTTCTTTGGCAAAGTTTCGATGGATGAGTAGTTGCTAATTTTGATTTGAATTCTCAGTTCGCTTATCTAGTTGCTTATTTAGTTTGCTCATCAATTTTCTTGGTCATATGCTGAGATAGAAGTAGAATTTGAATTATATTTTTATGAGTATTTCAATTTGCAATTTCAATTGTTAATAGTAGGGTTAGTTTAGTTTATTTCATGAAATTTCCATTCTAGATCTAGATTGCAATTTTAATTCAAAGTTTGAGTTTAAGTTAAGTTTTTAGTTATAAGTCTCTAATGGTGTGAATTTGCTTACATTAGCATAAGACTGCATTTGAATTAAATAGAATAACGTTTTCTTGTCGTTGATGATTAATGCACAAATTGAAAGATCACATGGATTTTGAGGATAGTTGATATTTCTTCTATGATGGCTAAGCTCTCGTTAGATTGCTTGATTCATACCTTTAATTTCTCCATAGAAGTTAATATCGGAATTATTCCTCTTGAGCTATCACTAATTTTTAGATGCCATTGTGATGTCATAAGACACCGAAGACATAATCATCATCATTATATTTGAAGTTCTCTTGTTATTGTAGATTAA
>SNQJ01S0025784.1:8576-21322 GCA_010110895.2 Picea sitchensis
TATTTATACTAAAAAGAAGCATCTAGAGGAAGATCCTTCTAGAAGCAGAATCTTCTATTAGGTCTTCTTACATCTGCCTTATTCTATTTTATTGAAAGGCCTTATTAATATTGACCTTTATTACATCTGAATATATTACTCTACCTATGTGTGGGTTAGTGTTATAACCCTAAATTGCACCACACATGCTTACCTGGCATCAGGCCAACTCATATCCCTTCTTTGCCAAAACCTTGTTGAACAACTCTTTGAAAATCCTCTTGTGTAAAGGCCCACATGCCCTAACCCATTACTACACGCGTGTACATGCTGGCTGACTCACAACAGCCTATGTTTACCTACAAAAGCACAAAAAAAGGAAACTTGCCGACGAAACAAAAAGCTATGGGTGAGTTAACTCAAACTCCCGACCATGCATGGTCGAGGGTTCATCCAAAACCCTAGCTCCTTCTAGCCTATAAAAAAAGGGGTAGGGGTACCATTTGGAGGAGGAAAAAATGTAGCAAAGAAGCTCTACCCATTTACATATTCCATTGTCCCAACCCTTAAGCCTTTCCTTATGCCAAAGGAGATTTAACACAAATCAGTTGAAGGACAGAAGAAGAGGAGCCCAGGATCAGGTTCAAGGAGCGGTGGCCGGTCTCAGCTTTTGAAAGTTGACTCATTTTAAATAATAAAGAGAATGATTTTCCCATCCCAATTCATGAACTGTATATGATTTGATTAGTTTATGCTTGGTTTCTAACCCTTGAGTATAGAAGTAGCATGCATGCATAGTTGTTGTTTGTCTTGAGTGCAGGTCATCCTTGGAAGGAGCATTGCGAACAAGGAATCGAGCACAACGAAGGATCGACAATGAACGTCGGTAATAAGGTAGGTGGTCCTTTTCCATGCATTTAATAAGAAAAAGGGATTTAAATCTTGGGATGTAGGTAAAAAAGTAGTTTCTATTCGGTCAAATTTGCATGCAAAGTCTGACCCTAATTTGCTAGTCCGTAGGGTGTTTTTCCCAACAACAAAATTGGTGACCATACTGGGGATAGTACTCTTTAGGGTTCCTGGATTTATTTAAGTTTTTGGGTAGTTTAAAGACTAGGTTTTTTTTTTTTTCTTTGCCTGTCTTTTCTTTTTCTGTAAGGTCTGAGCTAGCAGGGAGTCTGGTTTTCCATACCAGCTTTCCCTGACTTTTTCTTGACTATATTTTTCGGGACACACAGAGGTACATGTGGCATGTAGAAGGCCTGAACGCATGTACCCGCACCCTATCCTTTGACAGCCCACATGTGAACGCTAGCTATAGAGATAGTAGTAGCATGTAGGAGTTCAAAGAACCTTAGAGGCAGTCCTCCTCTTCCCTGTCAGAATCACACATTCTCAGGGGGTTTTCTGGAATCCTGTCTGAGTCTTGCTTGTTAACAGTCCTATCTCAGATTGCTTTTTTTGCCTTATTATTTTTCCTTGCATTATTTGTTTTTTCTGTTAGAAAGAGTATCCAATCCTTCAGGGGATCCTGGTTATCAATACCAGAGGCCTCTTCCTGGTCTGGACTGCCTGTTTTCATATTTTTCCTTAGAATTTAGATATACACGCGGCCTGTACAAGGTAAGCCCGTGTGTACACGCTCTCTGTCTCTATTCAGCATGTGTTTGCACGCGTGCTGTTTGAGTGACAGTCGCGTGCTTGTATAGGCTACTTTTTGTTCAGAGTGGGGCAGTCATCCCCTCCTTTGATAAGAAGTATTCCTCTCAGGTGTTTGAATCTATGTTTGAATAGTCAGTAGCTTAGGCTTCATCTTACCCTTAGCATGCTTTTTCTTAGTTAAAAGTTGACAAAAAAATAAAAAATAAAAAATAAAATTATGGTTTTTAGACAAGCGTGAGAGTCATTGTTTTTTCAATTGCCTTTGTGTGATTCTTTAATCTGATTCTTTGCGATTTTCACTTTAAGCCAGAATTTTTTTTCTTGGTTTTTTGCTTGTCGGTATTTTCCCTTTCTTGCTTTACTAGCACTTAAATAAATAAATAAAAAATCTCTTTTCATTTTCTTCTTTGGTTGAAGAGTGTGTTTCTGCATCATTAGCTAGGGAAAAGTCTTTTATTTCATAATTTTTTGCAGTTCAATTAGATCATAAGTAGCTCATAGTCGAGCGAAATTCCTTTGAGTTTGTTGTTCAAAATCTTAGAAAAATTTAAAATCTTTCTTTGTGAAAAGTTGTTGAAATTTTGCATTTAGTAAAAGTTTTTTGTTTCCAGATTTTTCATTCATTTTTTGATTTCGTCTTTTACACATCATTAGTTTCACCCTCATACCCCTTGACGTAAGACAAATCCATAAAAGCAACGCTAATTTTAAAATCTACTAGACTTTCATGTTTGTCGGGTTCACAAACTAGTTCAGGACTAGGGCCTTGGATTAGGTTGGAGAGGAAACTCTTCAAGGCCATTCAAAACCAAACATTAGAGTCTGAGATAGGGAGTGTCTAAGTCCAGTTTCATGGAAGTTATCCGAGACCCCCCTCTAACACAGGGGATAGACACAAGGTCGCATCCTGAATGGTAGCAGAGATAACCCCTCCAAAGCTCGACCAATCGTAGTGGAGAACACATATAGAGGGCTTGTTTTGGGATTTCGTCGTTTGCATTTGCCACAGGGCTTCGTGGGTATCGAATCCATTCGAGGTCCTCAATTGTCTTCCCAACCATTTTCTCTCGATACCCTTGACATGTTTCGGGCTCGATACCCTTCTCATTGTGGTCTACTCAACTTTCGACTATACCCACCTAGTGACTGTTCGCGTGCTGGCAACCTAGTTTCCAATCATTTTAGGGACATACACAGGTGACTGCGGGGGTATACCATGGTACCTAGGATAGATATCAAGCCACGCATTGTAGATTATACCTAGAGGGTGCTTCTATGTTCGAGTTGCACTTGCACCAGTAAGTTTCTCTAGTGTTGGTTGTTGTAATTGTTCTTCCAAATAGTTTAGTGATTGCTTGTCTTATCTCTTAGGGGATTATTTTTAGTGTGTGTTATTTTTGAATGTTTAGAATACCTTAGCATGTCTTGGATCTTCTCACACAGTGGAGGATCCCGAGCTCCGCCAGTCACGAAGGCTTCTTGGCCTACCACCAGTTACACTAGAGTCACCCCCGCCACCATTAAGGCGGAAGCTAGACCAACAAGGGTCTTTTGAAGTGACCAGGTTACAAACCTTTATGCCCGACCAACTCCCAGAGGAATCAACCATTTTGGACCTTGAAGCAAACGCTCTTGGCTCGGTTGAAACCCCAACCACTGATATCTTGGCACCGTTTATTGTACCAATCCAATTTCACAAATGCCAGACAGTGCCTCACACAGCAATGGAAACAAATGTTGTTACTCCTTCTGGGAATTCTTCAATTCCCACCACCATTGCCACCACAGGAGAGTCATCTCCTAACCTACCATCATCAGTTTGAGCCACCATGGTCTCGACCGCAACTATGTCACATAGTGGACCAAACCCTTCTATGGCGGTGACAACAACCCCCTTCACACCTAGTGCGACAAGCCCTCCGTTTTCATACGGTATGCCTAGTTTGGGTACATGTCCCGTACTAACCTACTCCACTTTACAGAATTTGGGTCTGGAGGTAGAGATCTCTAACGCTTCTCTGCAAGGTCACCTTGGGGGCACTCCTGACCCTTTTAACGCTTTTCCTTATGCTAGAGGTCAAGCCCTCCTTCATCCCCTTTGCTTGGTGGTCTGCATCAGCAGTCCGTCGGGCAGCCTACACACACTAGTTTATTTGGAGAAGGGAGTTAAGGAACACCTTCGCACAGTATGCCGGTAGGTTCGAAACCATTTTCTTGGACCAGGACGTTTGGTAACAACACTTTCTCATCAAACACTTTCTCGACTGGGGGCAACCCCATTTTTGGACAATCTACTCCTGCACAAGGTACTATTCCTGCACAGGGGGCACACATAGCAGGACGTTGGAACTCAGGACAAGGATCCATTCCCTCCTCTGAAATGTCATTCTGGGGTAATTCTTTCCACAGTCAATGGAACCCCAGACAGACTACTATGCCTCTCCCCGTAGGACCGACATGGGGTAATCCTTCCCAAAGTCCTTTGAATACAATGCATGCCCAACACTCTATGTCCTTTTTGGGAAATCAGTCGATGATGTCTCCAGAGATGCAAAATCCTTATGCTGGTCAGGGCCATGGTTTCTATCAGAATCCGGGCCAACAACCAAACTTTTCCTGGCAACCTGGTGCCAGTCAAACTCCAAGACCCTTTTTCCCAGGTTATCAGCAACAACCCAAACTACCATTCCTTGCGACTTTACACTTGCCATATTTGACAAGGTTATTAAATGATCCTATTTGTCATGATCCACATTGGCCTCTTATGCCAACGAAGTTGTCTTAGGACATTCCAAAGTTCGAGGCCAAGCCTAATGAAGATCCAGGTGATCATGTGACTACCTTTCATCTTTGGTGCTCATCTAACTCATTGAAAGATGACTTTGTACAGTTGCAATTGTTTCAATGTACTCTTATTGGGAGTGTCATGAAATGGTACATCGAGCTTGATCACTCAAGATACTCTTCTTTTGGTGAACTGTCGATGGCCTTCCTTAACCATTTCCAGTTACCTGTGAGATACGATGTTGGCATAGATTTGCTCCCCAATTTCGAACAGACAACAACGGACCATATCTCTGATCATATCCGAGAGTGGAGATGCCGGAAGAGTTTAATCAAGGTACCAGTCCCACCAGCATTCCTGCTTGAGTGGTTCCTTAAGTCTTTGGTCCCGCAATTATCCAAAGACGTCACGACATCTGGATTTTTCTCCGAAGAAGATGCCATCATGAGGGCTCAATAGTTTGAGCTCATATATTCTCAGTCTGGTTTATTATACAACATCTTGCTAGATGCGCCACATTCGATACTAGATAAAACTAGACAGAGAGTTGGACCACATGCCGATGGTATTGTTGGTTCAGCACAAACCAAGCCCACTGAGCAATTGATAAAATAGTTGCAACAGTTATCCATACAACACACAGTGGCCAGCCAAACTACTGCTTTGGCTTCTCCCCCTAACCAAACGTCGAAAGTAACACCGTGTAGTCGACTAACCCAAAGGCCACCCAGCAGCCTGAAGAAAAGAAAAAACAACGAAATAAGGGTAAAGGGGATAAAAAACCCACTGATAATGCTGGCAGGGACAACACGGAAAAATGGAAGGCGAGGTATCCATGCAACTTGTCCGTGGAAGAACACCCAACCCATCTTTGTCCTCGACTTGCAGAGGCTCAAATGTTTGTCACACAGCAACAGCAAGCAATGTTGACTAATCCCTTTCAACATGGGCAAAATCTAACTCAAGCCTCTACAAGCACAGAAGGGGGCAACCAAGAAACCTACCCTCCTCCAAACAATCCCTCATCCGCGAACATATATATGGTTAGGGGTGATGCTTTCATATCAACTAGAGCGCACGACTATAGTAAACCAAGTGCTTTTGAGAAGGGTAAAGAAGTTGATCTCCCATCTCTTCCTCTACAGATTGAGAAGATGTTGGGAGAAACAATGACACGCATTCCAAAGGGTGCATTTAAAAAATCTTCTCACAACCCAAACACAAGGGCCGCCCAGAATTACTCTGTGGTGGAGGATTTATCACAAACCCCTTGTGCGATGTCTGCTTTGGAGGTCCTCCAAAGTTTCCCTGCTCAGAGGAAAGCCTTGTTAACCGCTTTGGACTCTACTGAGACTTGTAATCCGGGCACCATCATGTTAGATACAACCAACTTAAAACCTCGTCTGCCTTACCACATAGAATTTCAGATAGTAGTGGCTCATCCCACGAAAACTTTTACTCAAAATATCTTCCGCACGGTGGTCGACGAGGGCGCCTTAACATGCGTTATGTCGTTAGCATGTTGGAAGGCCATTGGCCAGCCCATTTTGTCTCCCTCACCTACTCTCCTCACTACTTTTGACAGTCGTTCATTCTGACCACATGGAATCATTCCTTCTTTCCCTGTGTAGTTAGGAGGGAAAACCGTGTGTGTCGAAGTAGAGGTAGTCGATGCTCCCCTCAACTATAACCTCTTGTTAGGATGGAGTTGGACTTATGCTATGCAAGTTGTGGTTGCTACAGTTTTCCGAGTCTTGTTGTTTCCACACGAGGGTCGGATAGTGACCATCAATCAACTGTCTTTCTCCAGACCTGACCCAGCTTTGGGGGCATCCACGGTCTCGATGATTGATAATCCTCAACCAGGTGTCATTAACGTAGGAGTTGGTTTGTGCCCATCCTTGATGGGTACCTTCGATTTCCCACCTCCTCACAATGATATCAAATTTATATCTAATCATCATAAGGTTGAGATTTTTCAAATTTCGTCATTCCGCATGACTTACTTTGAGGATCCTTGGATTCTTCTTTCCCCATCAGCCACGATGGATGAGACAGGGCACTCAGGCATGTCCATGCCCTTGTTGGCCGCTGAGGTAGTGTACTCTTTAGTCCAGCAAGCTTTAGCTAACCCTGATCCGACTCCGGCACAAGAGTTAGATCCACTTCTAGAGCCTATTTGGGCTCAGGGTTCTCTCACTAACGTTGATTTGTTAGACTTAGTCTTACCTTCTAACGAAGCAATAATCAAAGCAATGACTAGTCTGGACAAACCTTGGGAGGATCTTCATCATAGATCATATTTTCTCCCAGAGTTAAGCTGAATCGAAGCAGGAGAATTCATCGTTACCATGACGGGAGATCATCCATGTCCTATTAATCTCTTAGCTACGCAGGAAATTTATGTTGAGGGCAATATGGAGACTATCGCTGAAACTATACCCATCAACATCTCCTGAAACCCTGGCATCGTGGAGAATGTCTTTGTCAGAGCGGATTGCTCCCCCGAAGAAATTCAAATTTACAAGGATCTTTTCAAAGAATTACGTGATGTTTTTGCCTGGTCTTATGAGGAAATGCCAGGTATCGATTCGAAAATAGTTGAACATGAAATCACAATGTATCCTAATGCCAAGCATGTTCGACAAAAACTTCATCCAGTCAATCCCAAGAAAGCAATAGCCATCAAGATTGAGGTTGAGAAATTGCTAAAGGCAGGTTTTATTTATCCTATCCATTTGACTCAATGGGTGTCAAATCATGTGTCGGTCAATAAAAAACAAGGCACGATTCGTGTATGTACGATTTGAACAAGGCATGTCCTAAAGATAATTTTCCAACACCATTCATTGACCAGATCATTGATGAATGTGCTGGTTGTGAAGCCTTTTCTTTCATGGATGGTTTTTTGGGATATAATCAAATCCAAATCAAACTTGAATACCAACACAAAATGGCATTCATTTGTCCGTGGGGTACATTTGCATATCGTAAGATGCCTTTTGGCCTTAAAAATGCTAGAGCCACATTCCAGTGGGCCATGTCTTTTCTTTTCATGAACTCAAACATATAGTCGAGGCCTATCTATATGATTTAGCATCACGCTCTCGCAAGCGAACGGATCATCCCACACAAGTGCAGCTTCTGCGTAACGTCAGGACGTTTGTTAGGTTTCATTGTATCAACAACAGGGATCATGGTCGATCCTCTTAAGGTGGAGGCAATAATCTAGTTTCCCCCCCCATGCACAATCCTACAACTTCAGAGTCTGCAAAGTAAGGCAAACTTCTTACGAAGCTTCATCGCCAACTATGCCAAAATCACCAAAGGATTTATGCATTTACTAAAGAAAGACGTTCCTTTTTTCTGGGACAAAGCCACTCAACGCTCTTTCGACGCATTAAAACACGCCCTCACAACCGCACCTCTGCTACAACCACCTAACTATAACAAAGATTTTTTATTATATCTGGCTGTCGCAGAGTCAACCATTGGCATGGTTTTAGTTTAGGAAGGTGATTCTTTCTCGAAATACGTGATCTATTACCTGAGCCGAGGCCTCGTAGGACCAAAACTCAATTATTCTCATATCAAAAAACTGGCGTTGGCAGCAGTTCATGCTGTTCAACGGTTTCATCACTATGTTATGTTTTGCAAGACCACCGTCATTGCTGTCGTGAATCCATTCCAGTACATGTTGACGCGACGAGTTATAGGCGGAAAAATTAGTAGATGGATAGTCATCTCCCAAGAATTTGACTTAGACTTTGTTTCAGCAAAGTCCAAGAAATCATTGGTCTTCGCAGAGCTTATTTCGAAACTTCCAGTTGAGTCAGGTGACGTTGTGCCTGAGGAATTGCCTATCCGGGGAGATATGTTTTTTATTGCATCTTCAGACCCCTGGTACGGAGATATACTTATCTATATCCAGACTTTGAAATGCCCCACCTCTTCTTCTCATGATGAGGGTCGACGGATATGCCATCAGGCTAAAAATTATCTCATACTCGATGATACGTTGTATCGGAGAGGTGTAGACTGCATCTTACGTCGATTTCTCACTCATGAGGAGGCCATCATCATGCTCAACGATTTCCATACTGGAGCTTGTGGTGGTCATTTATCTGGGTTGGGGGTCATTTATCAAAGATTGTATCAAATCGGTCAAGAAGTGCCATCTGTGCCAAATCTTCTCTCAGAAGATGAGGGCACATCCCGCTCCTATGTTTCCTGTCATCACAGTTGGTCCCTTCACTAAGTGGGGGATTGATTACACTACATGCAACCCCCCGTCAGCAAGGGGGCACCGCTATCTCATCGTAGTTGTCGACTACTTCACTAAGTGGGTCGAAGCTATGCCAATGTTTAAAGATGATGGAGAGACTACAGCTCTCTTCTTATTCAACTAGATCATCGCAAGGTTCAACATCCCGAGAGAAATTGTCACCGACCATGGCAGTCACTTTTAGAACCAAATGATGACCGAATTAACATCAAAGCTTGGGTTACAGCAGGATCATTCATCGCCTTACTACCCCCAAGACAATGGGTAGGTGGAAGTTGTAAACAAAACTCTTAAGACTATTCTACAGCGAACTATCAACTCAACCAAATCAAATTGGCATTTGATGTTATACTCGGCATTATGGGCTTACCGAACATCTGTTAAGACTGCAACCGGTTTCTCACCTTTTCAACTCGTTTACGAGTTGGAGGCAGTCTTTCCCATTGAATGTCAGATCCCATCTCTAAAATTGGTAGTACAATTATTGCCAGACACTTCTCTGCCTAAAGAACAGTTAGTACACCTTGAGCAGTGTTGCGATGCATCCCTAGCCAACGAGGCTCACAAACATAATGTCAAGTGTAATTATGATAGGTCCGTTCATCCTCATATTTTCTCTGAGGGCGACCTTGTCCTAGTCTATGACCAGGATAAGGACCCCCTGGGGGCAGGAAAGTTTAAACCCATTTGGTTCGAACCCTTCATCATAAAATAGGTATTAAAAAAGGGCGCTTATTGTTTGGTTGATTTTGAAGGGAATGCTTTGGTGAATCCTAGAAATGGGCTCTACCTCAAGAAGTATTACTCATAGACAGGTCACTGTGGGTAACTTTCTGTAACATATGTATAGTCTTTGTACCATTACTTTTTAAGTTTCTTTTAAGTGTTATGGACATGTCATTGATGTTATCTTTCATCAATATGGTAGATGTCAAGTGATTCTGAGGCGTTCGTTGGGTATGCAGACGGTGCTAGTCGGCACACACATAGGCTTGCCTCCGCAGCTTGGGTAATATTTACACCTCAGGGCTAGTTGTTATCTTCCTGAGGTATATGCTTAGGTGACACCACAAATAATGTCGCCGAGTATAGTGCAGTTATTGAGTTGCTTTCGTGACGTCTTGTCATTAGGTATCTCTCATCTTCGGGTCTATCTCAATGCTCAACTGGTTGTGTCGCAACTAAACGGAGTATACCGGGTTCAGGATCCAACTTTAAACCAACGATTCCTTAGGGTATGTCTCTTAAAATTTTTTTTTGATTATATTGCATATTTTCATGTTCCTAGGAGATTAAACCAAATTACAGATACTCTAGCTAATCAAATTTTAGATTGGCATCTTGCACACATATGAAAGAACGTTGACATAAGCATGTAAATGCATTTTTGCACACGTGATCCTAAAGACACAAAAGATCAAAGAAACCATATATAACATCATAAAACAACCAGAGTACATACATGGATGCAAGCGCCTAAAAAATAGGACTAATAAACGAGTCACAGGACTTATTCCCTCAAAAATATATACAAGTAAGTGCTTGTGGCACGTCAAAAGTCTACATAATTTCAGGGCCTATGGGCCCAGTTATAATAGTCCACAACATGGGTTAAACACCTAAACAATCAGACCCACGTCTGAGGTGCCCCCACGACATGAGGCTGCATCGATGGTGATAGGTCCTCTATCTCTACCATCGGGACTGTGCGAGTGAGTGCAGTGAAATTCCACTCAACTCATCTAAGGACTCTCTCAGCCTCCCCGACTGGGAGGTTCCCTGCTACTGCTACTCCTCCAGCGGCGGTAGCTACGGCTTCTGGCCTTGGATGATGCATGTTCTGTGCATAATCGACAGGTCGCACGGGTCCCACATCTGCATGCAACAAACATTTACCCGTCAAATACACTAGCATACAAAAAATGATATATATCACAAAAATGACAAAAAAAATTACATATGCAAACAAAAAAAAACTACAAAGGTGGAGACTTACCCATCTCCCCTCGCTCCTCACCAGAAGGCACGTGTATCTCAGGATCTCTAGAAAAGTCTATCCTTGCATATGGGTAGTCCTCGATCACAGGGATCTTCCGTGACAATCACACAAAGAAAGCATCATCGAAGGACTCATTGGTCCTTCCACCACCCTATCGCGGCAGTAATACTACCCATCTACATACTGCAGGAAATGAGGCTTGATGTCCTCATACTACTTCTCGAGGGCTAAAGCTCGGAACTCTCTTGAAGAAAAATGAACACAAGATCGCCCCGAACCCGAAATTCCTTTGTGTCTGTTGTCAACAATCTATCAATTGCCTCTTCTTACACTCCAGTAATGTAGTACTCCAGTCAAAAATCTATGCATTCAAGCACTGGATTGCACAGTTCATCTGTGCGCGAGAAGCCTGATGTAAGGCTGCAGAACCGGTAATCCACCCAATCAGTAATAATATCACCTACAGTGATAGGTTAGTGATATTGCCGATAGGTACTTGGGAGCCCGCACAATCAGTCCCAGCCTAACAGTGCTTGGCTATCAGTTCCGAGATCTTACTCGGTCCTGTAGGAAAAGTCCTAAAGTTGACTAGTTCCCCTCTCCTTGAGAGGCCAGTCAAAAAATAGATATCCTCGGTGGTGGGCACCAGTGATTGCCCCTCTAGCATAAAGGCCTCTGCATCAGGGTGCCAGTAGTCGATCAAGGCATTCAGTAGCCTTGGTTGTGCACGCATAAATGGACACAGAAAAAACTTTAGTAAACCGCATTGCATCAACATGGCCATGACATTCAGATCTGCCGCAACCAACTCATTGACTACTTCATGATCTCTTTCCCTCCACTGGACATACATCCTGCCAACACAACAAGGTTCAGGAGGGTCAGCACTTGCATTTTGATTCTTTTTTCTACAAAGGGAGGGGGGGTGTCCAAGTGAGTTGTGGAGGCAACAGTCACGTGTACATGTGGGCATCCTTTACTTTGCCCGAGTGTACACGCGGGCTGTCTCTGCGGCCTGTCCAGAGACAACCCGCGTGTACCTAGGGCCGACTTTTTTAAGGTCGGCGCCCACCCAAAAAATGAACTTAAGAACAAAATTGAAGAATTGAATAGCTAGATAAGGGAGTTTGTACTTACTTGGTCAAGCGGAAGTTCATTTTGTCCACTGTAGCTCCCGAAATCATCGTTTTTAGCAAAGGGGGTCTTTTGGCTCCAGAGTCAATTTCCAAATCAGCAATGGTGATAATGAGCTACCAGCTTCTATTTATAGACTTTTTGGCCTCTTTTTATCACTTTTTTGGCCTCCCTTATCAGTTTCTTTATATCAAAAACCATTTAGAGTGATTCAGGAGTTATATGGGAGGGATTTGATCGGGTATTGGGACACTTTTTGAGTTTTGAGAAAATTTTGACGGTCCATAATTTTTTTTTTTTTTTCCAAGAATCAACTTGAGCATATAGGTTGGGTTATTACCCCAACTTTTGCATCTCGTTGTCTTTTTCCTCTGCTATAGGATCGATCCCATTAGGTTGTGACACGAAACCATCATATCTGCTTTAGAAGTTTCGCAACTTGGCAGTAGAGCTTACCAGAACATGGATGCCCGAGGTAGGTCCTGGTTGCATTATGGTGTCCATGTCGTCTCAAAAACATTGTAGGCTCGGGAGTCCTTATAGTCTTTCCTGAATATGAGTTTGAGCCTTATTCGCATGATTCTTCTTCGCTCTTTGTCTCACCCTCAGGACTCCCAAAAAATAAACGGGTCTCCTTTTAAGCCCTTTTCAGACCCTCTAAAAATGAAAAGATTGTCGAGCGATCTTGTGGCCTTTCATGCTCATTAAACTGAAATTTGAAGTCATGTCTGTCCGGCGGTAGTTTACCCCTTTTTCGGTCCGGACGATCAACTGTACGAACAAAGGTATACTCTATCGAATTTCCATTCTTTAGAAGAGTACTCTCAGGTATAATTTTATCCCTTTTTCGGGCCTAAGGGACTAAACTTACGAAAAAGAAACCCCCACGGAGTCCATAGTTA